>JAQJVL010000144.1:803094-948094 GCA_035578905.1 Stictocephala bisonia
TATTATTAAAAATAAGAATTTATTTTCACTGTAATAAAGAAATTCCGATTGTCATTTAACAACAATATATTTCACGGACATTTTCCGTTATTTCACTACCACGAAATTTTTTATCGCATTACGGTTAGGTTAGGTTAGGTTAGGTTAGGTTAGGTTAGGTTAGGTCAGATTAGGTTAGGTTGGTTAGGTGGCTACTAAAACTAATCATAAACTGGTAAATCCAATTATTTACTTACCACCGAATGCGCTCTCCGTGTGTAAGTTCTTCGAAAGTGATAAGATAAGGCCAGCGATATCGGATTCCTAGCGGATAAGGAATACCACAGTGGACGTAAAAATGATTGCGGAACAGTTTTTTAGAACCATAGAATATTTATCAAGTGGTAGTGAATTAACGGAAAGAAGTCAAAATGGGATTTTCATTATGATTCCCTTTGGTCTGGGGAAGGTAAGCGTGGTTCAGCGAATTCGATCTCCTTAATATTTGTTCATTTTGTACTTAAACTGTAAATGTTTGTGCATGTTGTGCTTGTATTGAGCTATGTTTATGCAATTTATACTTGTACTGTAGTATATTTGTGTATTTTGTGCCTGTATTGTAATATATTTGTGTTATTTGACTTTCACTTGTACTGTATATGTACCAACACGTGTTATGCTAGTTAAAAAACTAACTATTTTTAAAACTAAACTAATTTTAAATTTACAATCCAGGCAAAGTTAACCTAGAAACTTACACATTTTAATTGTTCTCTGGGTTAAAAAAAAGTTTCAATATAAGTATAATATAATTTATATTTATGGATGTGATTAAATTATTCGAAGCCGTATTGTTTATATTAGTTATGACTTCGTTTTATCCAGGACAATTTTCTATTATTAGTGTGAGGATTTTGGTGACGATGAGATCCCCTTGGCTACTGCCCTCCAAACTGTATTAGTAACAATAAACTATCTATTGCTGAAGTACTTTAATATATGATCTACTTTTATATACAAATAAATCTCACACGTTTTGAAACTCAAACAACAATTGGTTAAATAAAAGAGATACTTAGTTTTTATAATTTTATTCATACACCTAACAACAGTATTTAATTCTGTTTAATTTTAAAGAAGTATTATACAATAACAATAAAAAATGGTTTTATTTATTTCGTTTGTATTTAAGATTAGATACAATAATCTGATGTATGATGTCAAAGCAATTTAATTTTTTTCAACACATGCGATGGTTAACTAGAAGAAAATATCACAGAGAAAATCATTAGTTTTGCTAAAAACATTTAGTTTAGCAATATTTATTCAATACAATAAACAGTACTATAAATTTTTGCTACAAAAAGCAGTTGACATCCTCACATAGGTATAGTATTCCTTCAATTTACTGCTTTGGCATTTTACATGGTCAATCAGAATGCCATAATACGTTCAGCCTCCGTTCGGTAAGTGATGGTAAAAAATATAACTATAATTATCTAGTACTAGCCGACAGTTCTTGCTTCCTTACGGGGTGGTCCTCTACGCTTTCTTAACCTTTCCTCTGTAGTTCTCTCTACACCATCACATAAGTACAAAAGCTCAGACTGCTCTCTGCTGTTCTCCTAGATAACCAAGTCTTACAGTATAGAGAACCCTATGAGTCTACTTTATGGGGATGAAAAGTACTACAATGATGTCACAGATAGTAGAAACTAACTTTGACATTTCGCAATGATGACCGAACTTTTTTTAATATTTACGTTTTTTATCAGCTGTTTAAAATAAAATATTAAATTGATTCCAATATAACTCTTATGGGGAAAAGAAAAGTTAAATTTCTGCCTCTTTGAAATGGAAATTCTAAATCCTTTATTAGTGCGTGTCTACGACACAAACGTCTCTTCTTCTAAATGTTATCGAAATCTGTTCTATATATAATATATTTCGGGATGAGTGAGTACATAGTTTTTGGATTTTATATTTTATGGTTATCAATTATTTACCCTTGGTTATATTTATTCATTAAATATTTTACTTATCCTTTGTAACTACACAAAAATACAAAATGTTTTATATATATTGTTGTACATATTTATGATAAAAGCTGGGAATAACTAATGTTCGTTACCCTTTATGACATGAATATTGAATATCCCTAAGACGGAACCGACGCTTTTAGGGGAAGTAGGCCTGTATTGACGCAGGAAGATCTATCTAATGTTCTCCCATTCTAAGGACTGAAGTAACGCCCATAATATCACCAAACACTGAAATAATGTTAGTAGCCCATTAATGTGTTATTAGGTTAAAAAAAAGAAAAAAATATGTGTAAGGACATGTATTTCAAATTATTTTACCAACTTTGTTTTAAAGGAATAATCTAATATTTATACTGAAATTTGCTGGTATATTATATTGCCCATTATAATTTCCTGTTGGATGTTGTGCCTTTGAAATTACGTAAACTAGTGAGAAGTACGTACAACCGAACGACTATAACCACATTACCTATCATTCAGAAATAGAATTAACCATATTTTTTAGTAAACTTCATTTTAATGATATAAATAAAATGAATTTTATTTATATCGATACACACCTTCATAATAAGTAACTTTTTTCATTTGACAATTTCTTTATATCTGTGGATCACTTACAGTAAATATGGTTTGAACGTATAAACTCGTATACTTGCATTCTGTACTTGTAAAACTTGTATTCTGAGCAACTTCTATTTTCATGTAATTTAACATAATCATATTGTATTGTTAAAAATAGATACGCGTGAAAAAAGATTACCCGCCTATTTTCCAACTGTTACTCTCTCACATGTTCACGCTATATGGTAATATAATAAAATACCCTAATAATATAGCATTTGATATATAAAATATAAATCTGTGTTGTACTTAAACGTTAATATGATAAGCTACTTTAAACTTAAGATACTCATGAGCATAACTCACCCACCCACCCATACACGCATTGTGGTATTTCACCATACTTTACGATTGTGTTGTAAACATTATTATATATTTTTTTAAATAATGTTATTTATACATAGAATCATTTAACCAATTTTTTTTGTTCTTTTTAAGAGTGTCTACTTAACTAATTCCATATTTAAAAATAACTTAGATAAACCAGTGTAAGATATATTTTCAAGTAGACTTTATGGTTGGCCATTTGACAGGGCAGTAAAGATGGTCATAAGTGCACGATAAAGTGGTGCACTTTATCTTGTTGCCACTCTAGCATTAAAAGCCAAAGCACTTCTTCAAGAAGATCCGTTACATATAGTAGTAAATAGAGATACTGCATTTAAATTATTAATTGAAACACCACAATTACTTTAACCTATCTAATATAGTACAAAATATTTGTTTTAGTGTTTTAACTCTGTACGGTTAGTTTTATTGGACTTAAATTAACGCAAAAACAGTTATTTTCACAATTTTAAATAACTGTGAAAATATGATAAATTGATACTTAATTAGTTAAAGTACCCTATAGCAAGAACCAATAAAAAGAGTTATACACTTTACATGTCCTTCTACCCACCTTTAACAATTTACCGAGTTTTCAAAACTCGTACTGTTTCCTGTGTCTAATCTTTATTTTATTTTTATTTTTCTTGCTATAAAACAGGATATCCCAATTACATTATAGCAGAACAAATATATTAAAGTTCAATATAGTGGTTTGAGTCAAGTCCAATTTCTCTTAAGAACAACCGGAGCATAATATTTACATAAAAACTAAAAATAATGATCACAATATCATAAATAACATTCTATAATACTTAGCAAATAAGTTTCAACAAGTTATTACATAACGTCTAAAATAAACAAACCAAAATAAATATAAATAAATAACAATAAATAAAACAAACAAGTAACATTAATAAATATAACATTATAATAAATACATTTTTTAACCCATCAAAATCAATTAACAAACAAAGATTTTCAACCGTAACAGTTTTAGGAGATTTATTGAATTGCAATTAATTATATTATGGTTACATTTAATCAAGATGTAATTTCTGTTTTAGTTAATGCATTTGAGTTGAACATTATTCTAAAGTCACTCCTTGTCATGCGCTTTATTTGTCACAATAAGAAATGACAAGATTTAATGAAGCCTGTCCGAAAGCACTTGGAGACTGTATAACAGTGCGAGCTTCATTATAATCGAACTGGTTCTGTACTAATAAAGTTGAATAGTCATTACAATCATGTTGTACGGGATATCGTTACAACGGACACGGTGTCAATATTGGTGTACATTAAATATGTTCGCCTCAGGACAACTCTCTGTAATTGGTTCAAGGAACAAAAATCGTTTCCACATTATTCTGATAATTCATTGTTAGCTGATCGAGGTGGTATTAAAAGCTATTTTCAACTATAAACAAACAAAAAATAATTTTAGAATACAGTGTCCCTTTATGTATGTCTCACTATTTACACTGCCATTCCATTACAAATACAAAATACACTCGAAATAAATAATCAAGAACATTATAAAATGTTAATAGACTAGTTATTTGCATGATAATATTATAATTATATTACTACATGTTAGCATGAAATACTACCTAATACTAAGCTATACTAACATCACATTCTATTGTAAATATTACTTTTTTAGATTTAGTAATTTTCAGTTACAAGCACTGTAATTGTGTCGTATCTTAATGTTGAACACATTAGATATATTGATTGTGTTAATCTATTAGATGAGATGGCTTGTATTTACTTTAAAACTTGTTTAAATTATATAATTATAAATTATACAATTACTCCTCTTTTTTATTTATGTACTTTAGTTTTTACGATACAAGTTCCCAGTTAAAAATGTAATAAGATAAAGACATTGTGAAATTACATAAAATAACATAGCAAACAACATCCACTCGGAATATTTAATTGTTTGGATTAATTTATTACAACAACGACTGTGATGTAATAAATAGTTCTAAAAAGACTACATACAAAAAAATAAAATAAATATGAACTACAACAACTGAAGAAGTGGTTGTAAGCATTTAGCTAAGTATGTGTAGTCATGGCTGAGCTGTTTGAAAAAATTGAAGGCTTATTTTACATCTTCTGATACGTTAAAAGACAAAAGTGTTGTAACATTATTAGTTACTAACCAATTTAAAGTGCAAAATGAGATGGCCAAAGTCACTTAACGTAAAAAAAGATATTGTTGGGAATTAAAAAGTATGTCTCTTACAAGAACACTCTTAGATTTTACATAGGTAGTGAGTTATTTCACTACTGTATTTCTTAATTTTAACACAGATAATTTCTTGTTCAGTTCATACGTTGAAACAGAAGTATGATTTTCTCAGCACGTTAAAACGAGTTATAAAGTATGTAATCGTATATTTTAGTACTGAAATTAAATTATAAACGTTACTAGGAACTAGTAATTTTAATAATAAGTGTCAGCGTCTTATGTTTATGTGAGAGTTTGATTGAAAAAAAAGTGGATAGATGGACTGTTTCAGAGAGAAAATGAAAATAAAGAAAATTCTAACAAGTAAACATAATAAGTTTGACTCTTTTAATTTTACCATGGGAGGATAGGAAGTTAGTGACTAAACAGTTTTTACAAAATTAAGTCACAATCACGTAAAATTAAGGGTTGTTGTCTGGAACGTATTATATGTCTCAAATTAAATAAAAAGAAAACATTCCTATTAAATAGTCCCTTTAAAGTAAAAACTGATATGGCTCGTGTATTTACATTAACTTACAAAATGTTGAGGACTTGTACACTAGAGATCAGATCAAACATAGGTGAAACAAGTTAAACATTACTGTTGTATCATTGAACGAGCTTCTGAATAAAGAAGGTTTTCCTCGTTTATAGTTTACTTAGAGGTACGATGTAGTTGTTCAACATGGAAAATATTGCATTATTCAAACAAATGCAAAAGATATGTGCATTTTTGTTCATTAACTTAATGCGATGTGATAATTCATTATTTTTATTCCGATACGAATAATAATGTATAAATTACACACTTTACTCATATATATAAAACTTTGGAAATATAAATAAAGTTATTTCAGTCAGTAGTAGTCTGGATTATAGTGAATTGATTCATGTAATAAACCATCATGATGTCAAAAAAATAAACTTACAAAAACACAGAGATTGTTCTCAATTCTAAAACCCTTGCAATGGTTGTCTTAAGGTAAATTAATTATTATTTTCATTTAATTGCATTGTTTGTTAACAAATATAGATCAAACCATTCTTATTATGTTTTACCCACTAATGTTTAGACGGCTTAATGTCTTAAATGACACTTACTTTAAGGAAGAGCGAGAGTGATGAATCTTCCAAGATATCACACTAGTGGTTAACCGTACGAGTGACTAAATGTATTCTTTCACCTTGGAGTTGAGCTCAGGTGGTGACTAATGTTCCTTCAGTAATATCTACAAGTAGAACTTCTCTTAGATCATAAATTACATAACGAGGTGACATTCATAAATAAGTGTTTCTCTTAGAACCATACTTATGCCAAAAATGTTGAAATATATTAACTCGGAAGGTCAAAATACAACAGAGATAAATTTATGACAGTTACGTAAATATGTTTAATATGCCAGGAAAACTCTTTGTCTGTGTTAGTGCTTTGCATCAAGTGGCAGACTGACATTCAAGATGGCCGTCAATGTGATTGAAAGTGGTTCAATTTATGTGTCATGAAGATAAATAAGTGTTAGCTTGCATGTGTAATGTATCTATTAAACATATTATAATATCATTAAGATTTTTTAATTAGTTACGATGAGTTCAAGTTGAAAAAGATTTTACTTTAGACATAAAATAAGTACATCAATTGTATACAAAAAATTCAACTCGTTTTATACAAGAGGATTGACTGCAATTATTTGAAAATATTTTTTCAGACTTAGGGAAAAGTATTAAATAGAGGAACGGAAATCTTTTCCAGTATTTTCTGGATGAGGAAGTGTTTTCACTGAGTTTTTTTGTACATGGGAAATTGTACAATACACGCATTTCATTATAACAGTATATTGGAATAATATGATCTGGGGTGGGGGCCTCAGTGGACTGTGGATCAATGTAAGGTGACTGACAAACAACAGGGTTGACAAAAATATTCCACTTTCCTAATTACATTTTTCAATATATATTTACTCAAGAAATCGTACAGTTGTGTTAGACGAATATTTATAATATTTGTAAAATTAATTACGTTTAAGTGTTGTAAGAATTACAACATTTGCCTAACAGATATACATATATGTATAGATATACTTGAGGTTATTTAAGGATGTCACTGTCTAAGTACATCTTGGACCTCATTGAGGGTTGAAGAGTCGGGATCGAAGTATGGTGCCTGTATCCTATTATGTTTTTTAGTGAAATAATTTCGTTCTTGTGGAATCAACCCTGACTTAAAGTGAATATGAAAAATTGTTATTAAAAACGCGATATAAAAAAAATAAACCTATTTCATACCATACAAAATTTAAAATTACAGAAAATCTAAATCAAATAGGAATTGATCATGATGATGTACGTTTTATAAAACGATCGTGAGGAATGGCCGTATATGAACTTACAATATATCTATACCTAGATTAATTAAGAAAAGAAAGTTTCTCTGATTTTTAAAAATGTCTCTTTAATGAAGATGCCACACACAAATTACTATGACTGTTATTATATATTATATTTCTACTTCTAACTTAATGACTCTTTTACTTTTAATATGGTGTATATTTAAACCTATAATGTATATTTTTGCTTGATTTTACTTATTTTAAGTATGTTACTCACTTCTGTAACCACAGTGAGCTAATTACGACACAAAGAATTCATAAAGTTGGATCAACTCATAAATGTAAAATGTTTGTGCCTAGTAAAGATATTCTACTCCAATTTCCTATACTCCAATAAATAAGATATTTCAAACAATAGGAAATCTACTTTCGTAGCCAAAAGAAAACTGAGATTGACCAATCAGAAGTCAGTAGCCTCGAGCAAAGTAATCACAGCAACGTGGTCCAACACAAAGTAATCACAGCAACGTGGTCCAACACAAAGTAATCACAGCAACGTGGTCCAACACAAAGTAATCACAGCAACGTGGTCCAACACAAAGTGATCCCAACTACATTGCCATTGTGCTCGCCGCGAGGGTGCTTGGCAATAAATATGTTATGACCTACCCCATGGTACTTCGTGGTTAGTATCATTGTGAAGGAGAAAGTTTAATATTACATTGATAAGTTATAATCAAAAGACTTTTATTATTTGCTTGTTATGACCATTCGCGATAGTATACGTAAATTTTTTTAAGCAACGAACACTGTGTTCTTTGTTATTAAGAGTGTCCCTGAGAACTACTGGTTTGTCCTGTTCACTAATTAAATTTCTCAGGATCGATTTCATAGTTATTTATAAAATTAATATACAAGTAACCAACTTGTTTCCAATGCACAAAAGACAAAAGTGGTTAGATGAATCCTCATCCGTTCTTTTGACTCTAACCTAGATCACAATTTCATTATATGTGACTCAGAGATAGCGCCGAGTTTAGAGGTTGGATTCCTAGGGTTGGTAATTGATAGCAAGCTTGTTTTCTCAAGCCACGTTGCCTTGGTGTCTAGCAGAATTAGCAAGGGACTATTCATTCTACGAAGCTTGCTTTACAGATAGGCGGGTCCTACTATCAGCGTACTATACCCCCACTTGTCTTATGTGGTGGCATTCTAGGGAGCTCAAAGCTAAAAAATCTACACATTTTTAGATTACAAAAGAAAGCCTTACGCATCATTTGTGACCTCTCTGATAGGGAATCTTGTAGAAACATCTTCCGCATTAACAATTTGTTAACATTCCCATCGATTTATATTTTAGAATCGGTCACCTTTTTAAAAAGAAATTTTCATCTGTTTACTAACTCTGAATTATATAAAATGCACTCTTACTCACTTCGAAATTATGACTATTTAGATATTCCACGTCACCAAACTTAATTTTTTCAAAAACAAATCCAGTTTAATTGCATTAAACTGTACAATGCTTTGCCTCCATATTTAAAGTCAATTGCCGATTTTTTAAAAATTCAATAAAAACCTTAAAAGCATTTTTGATACAGGATGAATACTATTGCATCCGAGACTTTTTATGTAAATGACTTGATTTGTTCCTTGTATGCATTGTATAACTTAGACTAAGACTTGTTTTATAAACTGTATTTTATTGACTATTACCTGTGACAATGTTTGTTTTTTGGTGAATAAGAATCTGAATCTGAATCTAATAATAATTCCTACATTATAATATTTATTTTATTCATAACAAGCCTTATTAATGGAAAATGGAAATATTTTCTTCTAATTAAAAAAAAAAAAACTAATATTTGTCACTCTTATGTAAAAAAAAAAACATTTAACTCTGTAAGCACATTACCAGACCAGAGGTTTCTTTTACCAAGCGAATGTCCGTTAACCCTGGCGTGAGACGAATGGCTTAGCTTCTGTGTCAGATGTGGTATTTCTTCACCATGCAAATGTCCGTTAACCCTGGCGTGAGACGAATGGCTTGGTTTCTGTGTCAGTTGTGGTATTTCTTTACCATGCGAATACCCGTTAACCATGGCGTGAGACGAATGGCTTGGTTTCTGTGTCAGTTGTGGTATTTCTTTACCATGCGAATACCCGTTAACCATGGCGTGAGACGAATGGCTTGGCTTCTGTGTCAGATATGGTATTTCTTCACAATGCGAATGTCCGTTAACCATGGCGCCAGACGAATGGCTTGGCTTCTGTGTCAGATGTAGTATTCCTTCACTATGCGAATGTCCGTTAACCATGGCGTCAGACGAATGGCTTGGCTTCTGTGTCAGATGTAGTATTCCTTCACTATGCGAATGACCGTTAACCATGGCGTCAGACGAATGGCTTGGCTTCTGTGTCAGATGTAGTATTCCTTCACTATGCGAATGTCCGTTAACCATGGTGTCAGACGAATGGCTTGGCTTCTGTGTCAGATGTAGTATTTCTTCACCATGAGAATGTCCATTAACCCTGGCGTCAGACGAATGGCTTGGCTTCTGTGTCAGATGTAGTCAATCAAATCAAATCAATCAAATACCAACCAGACAATATCCCCTAACAACATCGAAAATAAAACGGTCTCCAAACCACACCCAAACAATAACCCCGACACTCTAATACTGGGGGACTCCATGATCAAAAACATACATCAATACACGGAACACACACCAAATATTCAGACCCACTGCATGCCGGGAGCCAGGGTCCAGACCATCAGCAAATACTTATCGACGCTCCAATCCCAACCAGCGACAGTAATTGTACATGTCGGCACGAACAACCTGGCCCACTCCAAAACCCCAAACGACATCATGAAACCGTATTGGTACACCATAGAGGCAGCACAAAAAAGATTTCCAAACTCAATATGGATTGTACACGGAATTTTAAATAGAAGAGACATGCCAGGAAGTTATATAAATGAAGTGAATGAAGCACTGAGATTCATGTGCGAAAACCTACACCTAGTATACAGAGATCCAAATGAAAAAGTTACAACCAGGGGAATAGGGAAAGATGGACTGCACCTGAACCGTATAGGAGACTACCAACTAGCAAATTTTATTCTAACAGACCTAGGCCTCAAACCAATTTCAGACACAGGGAGAAACTCGACACAAAATGAAGAAAACGGAACCACAAACGATGAAGACCAAACTCCAGGACCGTCCAACGCCCCAAAAACACACAAGCTCCAAAAAAACTCCACGCCACCCACTCAAACAACAAAAAAACAACAAGTAAACACCTAATTCAAATTGAGAGCCCAACAAAAATTAAAAGAAACAATTTAAAAATCTACCACCTTAACATACAAAGAGGTCTTCAAAATAAAATCGACCAACTAAAACAACACCTTGAAGAAATAAACCCGCACATTCTAATGATATCGGAACATGGTCACAATAAAGAACTTCTCGAACAAATACACATAGAGGGATACAAACTTCAAACCCACTACTCAAGGAAGACTCACAAATGGGGAGGAACCTCCATCTATGTACAGGAATGTCTAGACATAGAAATACAAAACATCGAGACAACTGATTGTACGGAAGAACTCATCTGTGAACTTGCAGCAATAGAATTCAAATTATTTTCAAAAAAATACATAACCATCTGTGCATATCGACCAACATCAGGAAAAACAAACGAATTTTTGACCTACCTAGACAATTTTCTCAACTCCATCTCAACAAAAAACAAAAACATCTTACTTTTAGGCGATCTAAACATTAACACCCTTAAAGACTCAGAAGCACTAAAAAACCTTACCAGCATCTTAAATCAACATAACCTCAAACTAGAAGACTTACCCCCAAAAAGAAAAGCAGTAACCTCTGAAACCAGTATTGACTGCTGCATAACAAATTATCTTAGACCAAAAACAAGGGTAATCGACAATGTTTTATCGGATCATCAAGGTATAGAGTGCATTACAGACAAAAATATTAACTTAAAACACCCCCAAAAAATAACCACAAGAAATCTATCAAAATCAAACATGGACTTAATAAAAAACCAACTAAAAAAGGAAAACTGGCAGGAAATATATACAGAAACAGATACTCAAGAGAAACTAAATAAATTTGTAGGAATCTTGCAATACCACCTTAATGTCATATGTCCTATACAAATTAAAACTATTAACCATAAAAAAACCCGGATCTTCTCCTTAGACAACAAACTTAAAAATCTGAAGGAGGATACACTAAGAGCCAAAAATGTATATCTGACCACAGGAAGTCTAGAAAATAAGAAAAACTATACATCTATAAAAAAAACTTATGATCTACAAATACGGGAAGCAAAAAGAAACCAAGTCCAAAATAAAATATCCCAAGCAACCAATCCGACAAAGGAAATTTGGAGAATCATAAACGAAGAAAGAAACAAAAAAAAAAGCTCGGAAGACACCAACATAGCACTGGATATTGATGGAAAGCGAGAAATGAAACCCCAAATTATTGCAGATTTTGTCAACACATACTTCCTGTCAATAGGCCAACAGGAAGAAGAAACCCTTATTCAAAAACAACAAATCAAAAACACACAACCAACCTCACAAAATTCAAACCAATTACAGAAAAGGACCTACAACAAATAATAAAAAATACTAAACATAACAATTCAGCAGGCATAGATGAAATTCCAGGAAAATTGCTACTACACTGTAAAGACCAGCTAATAAAACCTCTACTAAACATAATAAACGCATCAATATCAACAAGTACTGTCCCAACTAAACTGAAAACATCTTTAGTCTACCCGAAATTCAAGAAACATGACAAACATAACGCAGAAAACTATCGACCGATCGCGATTCTACCAACCGTATCAAAATACCTAGAAAAAGCAATACATGGACAAATTATGAACTACTTGGACTCCGAAAACAAACTTCATAAACACCAGCATGGATTTAGGAACAACAAGTCTATAAATACAGCTATCGCAGACCTTCTAAACTTTATAACGTAAAATTGGGAAAAAAAACAACAAGTTTCAGCAGTCTTTTTGGATCTAAGGAAGGCATTTGACTGCCTAAACTGGGAGACACTCCTAACAAAACTAGAAGATATAGGCATAACTCAAGAAGCTAAAACATGGATGGAAAGTTACCTAACAGAAAGAAACCAGATCGTCGAAATAAAATCAAATCAACAAAACATAAATAAAACATATAGATCAAAAGAAAAACTCATGAAAAACGGGATTCCGCAAGGATCAGTCCTCGGCCCACTTCTATTCCTAATATACATAAATTCACTACCATCAAAATTACCAAATTACTCCAATTGCATCATGTTTGCAGACGACACCACACTTATAATACCAGGAACTAACCAAAATGAAATTGAAACAAGACTAAAATCAACAATAGAAACCACAGAAACAGAACTAAATTCCATCAGTCTAACTATCAATCATACAAAAACATACCAAGTCAATTTCACAACAAGAACTATTCAACCACAAGCACAACAAGAAGTAAACAACATAGCTACAGTTAACCACACAAAATTCCTAGGAC
Source organism: Stictocephala bisonia (assembly GCA_035578905.1). Classification (NCBI taxonomy): domain Eukaryota; kingdom Metazoa; phylum Arthropoda; class Insecta; order Hemiptera; family Membracidae; genus Stictocephala; species Stictocephala bisonia. The sequence goes on from JAQJVL010000144.1 coordinate 816,232, forward strand.
TACAAATAGACAGCACACTCACATGGAGCAAGCACACCGAAACCCTAACCAAAAAACTATCATCGGCACTGTACGCCATTAAACGGATCAAAGCCATTGCAGGGAAAAAACCAGCGCTCATCGCTTACCACTCCCTAATGGCATCTCATATTAGATTTGGCATAATAGCCTGGGGAAGTGCTCCACAAATTTATCTAGAACCCATCTTAATACTACAAAAAAAAGCAATTAAAATAATTAACGATCTACCATTAAAAACACCCTGCAGAAACTATTTCAAAGAAGAAGGAATACTCACCGTAATATCCATGTACATTTATGAGACCATACTATATTCTACTGACGAAAAGAACAAAACAAGGTCATCTGTCCACTGCCACAACACAAGGAGGAAAGAAGATCTAGATCTACCTCTTAGAAGACTAAAAAAGACCCAAGACCATCCCCAATACATTGGCACAAAATTTTTTAACAACCTACCCCAACACATTAAATCACTAACAAATAACAAAACTAAATTCAAAAAATCACTAACAAATTATTTAATCCAAAATCCATGCTACACAAAACAAGACTTCTACAATAATTATTAACAAATAAACTAACAATTAATAATCCTAGTCAAGTCATTCCTTGACTCCCAAACCTTTCTAGGGCTAGCCCGAAGAAGAAATATGACGTGCCCCCTGTCTTCAGGAGAGTGGTGGTGAAGAAGAAGGTAAAAGGTAAAAGTATTCCTTCACTATGCGAATGTCCGTTAACCATGGCGTCAGACGAATGGCTTGGCTCCTGTGTCAGATGTAGTATTCCTTCACTATGCGAATGTCCGTTAACCATGGCGTCAGACGAATGGCTTGGCTTCTGTGTCAGATGTAGTATTCCTTCACTATGCGAATACCCGTTAACCATGGCGTCAGACGAATGGCTTGGCTTCTGTGTCAGATGTAGTATTCCTTCACTATGCGAATGTCCGTTAACCATGGCGTCAGACGAATGGCTTGGCTTCTGTGTCAGATGTAGTATTCCTTCACTATGCGAATGACCGTTAACCATGGCGTCAGACGAATGGCTTGGCTTCTGTGTCAGATGTAGTATTCCTTCACTATGCGAATGTCCGTTAACCATGGCGTCAGACGAATCGCTTGGCTTCTGTGTCAAATGTGGTATTCCTTCACTATACGAATGTCCGTTAACCCTGGCGTGAGACGAATCGCTTGGCTTCTGTGTCAGATGTGGTATTTCTTCACCAAGCGAATGTCCGTTAACCCTGGCGTGAGACGAATGGCTTGGCTTCTGTGTCAGATGTGGTATTTTTTTCACAATGCGAATGCTCGTTAACACTGGCGTGAGACGAATGGCTTGGCATTCAGTGACAGATGTGGTATTTCTTCAGCCCTGCTAAAGTAATGACCCACTCCATTACATTCATTAATCGTTGTCGTTCTTCTGTAAAACTTTATTATACAATTGTCCTAACTTTTTTTATACTACCACATTCAATATAAAGTAATAATCACCTACATTAAAATGCTGTGAACCAAACATGACACATTTTTTCACGTTAAATAGCAACAATTTTGTAAAATTTATAAATTAATTTTACGTTTTAAACTATTTGATAACTTGTCTCTAATTTATAACAATTTAGTGGATTTCAAATAAAACTCATAATCCCAAATAAATTGGTAACAAATTATGAATCGTCAATTGTAAGGTTCTATGTAAATATTTCTTGGGTCTTCCACACCATACGGCTGTAGACGGGACTGGTTGTCATCAGTATTTTTGTTGTATGGGTCTATTATGTCGTCAAAGTTGTTAAACCACAAAAAACACAGCTTTACTTTTTTTATACTTATTCAAATACTAATTCTTAATTAAGGCAAGGTCATCGATATTTTCTAAACAGTAAAATTCTCATCGGATATAAATCCAATAACAAATAATTATCATGGTATTAAGATATAATCAGCAACTACTTAAATCCAGGACTTCATAGTTGCATAGTATCTTAAATTTTGGTCATCAAATTTTAGTAACTGAATTTCTCAAGGACAAAACCGCACAATTAACATTGTTAAATAATCAGCCAAAACGTAAATTTTAAATTTTTCTAACATAAAACATTTATACACTGAAAGGCAAGATCTTTTTAAAATTTGAATGTCTTATTCCTTTTTAACTAGATACAGGTAATGTTTATTTTCAGGACAAAAAATACTTATACTGTACGACACAACTATCAGAAATAGTTATAAAATCAACTCAAGTTATAGACCTATTATATGGGTATTTGCATAGTAATTTGATAGAATGATACTATCCTGTTTGTAGTTTTTTTCAAACAGAACATGTTTGTGAAATACAATTTTAATATATGTCAGATTTTATAAAATGTAAAGAATCTTGCTGTCCAGATTTCTTAATAAATAACAGTACTTATTTGATTTCTCAGCACTCCGTATTTTGTACAAACATTTATTAGTACTGTCGCTGAATATTTACAGTACTTCATGAACATACTTGGGTGTTCGGTGTATACTAATGGTCTAAGAGTCTCAGAATGTTATTTTTGCTCAATAGTTTCAATTTTTTGCACGTACTTTGGCATTTGTGATGAGCTAGCATTACAAATAGGCTTCACAACCTAGGTAATGATTATGGAAGGCTCATAAGGAAGCTAAAAGAATCATAAAATTCTTGTCCGAGTGACTAAAGTCACACTCAGATATTTTTGTTCTATATCTATGGTGTTGCAGGATTGTGTCAGAAGGCAGTTTTCGACAATTGAGGGTTCAACTGGTAAATGTAAATTGCTAGATAAAAGATTAGTAGGGTGTTGAGTTGCTAAAAATGTAATCTAATTAATTAAATATGCAGGTCATCCAACAACAAACATTTTTAATACTAGGGACACCCCTGCACGCTTTGCTTTCCAGCCCCATCACTCGCTACGTAGTGACACCTCAGCCTTCTCCCTCAGTTTGTGACTTTTGACAAGAAATATCAGTGGTTAAATTGTATCAAATAAAATCATAATATGTAAATGTATTTCTATTAGCTCATTCACTTTCGTTGCAATCTATTTACAGTTGAAATATGAACGTCTGTAGTAATTACTAATATCTATAAATTTGTCAATATTATAAACATCAGTATTTACATTCTAACACCTGTTAAAATACCAATAGTACAATTACTTACATTTGAAGATCTGTTAATTTTTCACTAATTTTAATCTCTCTCCATATTATTCTTATGGTATAAAACGTACTTTGATGGCTTCCTGTGCCCTTTAGGGTTTGATTATTCAAAATTGAAACCTAATTGCACAATTATGAACAGGGACAAACTTTACAATGCCTCAGTCGTTTAAACTGATTTAATATATTTAAAAAATAAAAGTTATAGATCGTCTTATTGTAACAGGTGAATGTAGGGCTAATAAGCCCTCTCTATCACAACCTGGGGGCCAACGGCTTTACGTGACTTCCGAACGACGAAAGCGGCAACGCAAACACTGTCACTGGTCTTATCGGAAATCGAACCCGGGCCAATTACGTGGCAAGGCACCGCCTTAGCTACGGCCGGTCCTAATAATTACTTTAAAAATATATAAGAGAGGAGTTGTGTTGACAGCTGTATTATATGTAATATTTATCTACTTAATATTTCTGTGCATGCCAAAGCATGTTTAAACTCAAAATAAATTATGTTGTATCGACAGTATGGATACATCTCTACCATAAATTTCGTTGTACTACATAAACAGTCTCGTTATTATAGCCCTAACATATTTCAATGGTTAGTATTATATTCTGTTCATATAAGTAGTACATCAAACAAATTATTTATGCGTCGTAATATAAAAATTAAAATGTTCACAGAATCCCTTGTGTACAGTCAATTAACGTTACTTCCTCTAAAACGTTATTTTAACATATTGAAGTAAGAACAGAAGATATGTATGTCTTAAGGACCTCGCTTGTACAGAGATTGAGTGCCACAATCAACCAAAGTCACATCCCGAAATCTTCTGGATCTGACAGCCATGTGAACAGCTTCGTTGATAGATCACTTGGTATTAACTGTTGAAATGTGGCAGGGGATATTGTCCAGTGCTTTCTATAAACATATATTCACTTTATGAAGGTATTAGGTAATAGAATATGAATTTTACCTAAATTTTCTATATGATAAAATGATGCTTATAAAAGACAAAAGGTTAGTCATACGAGTGTGAACTTCCGGTACCATAAATAGGTAGCAACGTTGTAAGAAAATATAAAACAAAAATAAAAAATTTAATATGATACGTTAAATAATTTCTGTAAAACACATATGATGTCAACTAATATATTATTTTGAGATAAAATACAGTGGTCGTAAGGTTTTCACATACTTCAAAGTGTGCAATTTACTTTCACAACAGTTTTTTTTTTTTTTTTTTTTTTTTTCAATAATCCAACACTTTGGATTACCAGATATCCGTCATTTTTTTCTTTTTTACAAAATAGTTTTTATTTCCGAGTTCGCTCAACCGATCTTTATGAAACTCACTATTCATGTTATAATAGAAGAGACCAATTAATTCAAGAAAAAAATGTAACTACATCCAAATTAAAATTTTAAAATGGTGGTCATTTGTATTTTTGCCGTTTTCCCGCAATTTCCATTCAACATTTAAAATTACCGCCATTTTGAAATTTCAAATTTCATCAAGTTGTTTTTTTTTTATATAATAGTTCTTTATTATCCTAACAATTATAGAGAGATTCACAAAGATCGGTTAAGCAAACTACGAGATAAAAATTATTTTGTGAAAAAAACAAAATGGTGGATATCTGTTAAACAAAGCGTTTATGGAAAATAATGTTTCTACATTTAATCTTTATTTTTACCAATATAACCATTTAATGAAATTTGACACCTTACTTTTGGGACACCCTGTATACACAAACATTTTAAAGATATCATTTAGTGCATTCAAACAAAACATGACATCAATTTTAATCATAGCCAACCTAATGTACCAGGTAAACTACTTGATGGTGCAGCCGTAGTACAAGCGTCTCTACAACGTTTTACGGATACTATGAACACGTTTTCAAATCATATTCCTTATAGCAACTAAAATCTATTTTTCATCTAGATATTATGTTTTATAGATAAACTAGAAATTAGTTTGAAGGCAGGTACTTGAGAAACAAGAGGTAATAGCATAACTAATTATTAAAGTCCCGAATTCGACTGCAACTCCAATAAAGTTTAAGCAATTCCTGTGTGTCAACGAAAACAAGATACAATTTTTCCAGTTGCTTGCTAAGAAAACGGTAGGGGATTAGTTTCAAGGAAAAGATATTATCTGTACTCATGATGAAAGAGCTATCACATCAACAACTATGCATGTATCGAGCATTTTCCCCTGCCTCACACGAAGAAGCAGGTGGACGCCTCACACGCAGAATTTGGACATAGCCGTAATGTATATTATTAGGAAAAGTAGATTTATATGTAGCCTAATAGTACTTTTTCTTTGGCTTTTTCAGTGATTTTCTTTTTGAACATTCCCCAGTTGTTTGCTTTTTTTTTCCCATTCTTATGTGATGACTGAATTTTTCATTTTTTCGTGTCAAACTACTGTAGCCTATGTGTGTTTTCTTCTGGTTTATTCTCTTGGTGTCAGTTTGATTTTGATTCTTGAGGTATGAGTCTGTATTGGCCCCTCTTCGTACTTGTACGTCGGACATTTGTTCTCGTCTATATTATTACTTTTATAATATGTACAATGTAAGACTTCTTCTTATTTATTATTATTTTTGTATAAATCAAATTTATATCCATTTCACATATCCTATTTCAAGACATCTTAAGGTTTCTACGGCAAAGGGTATATTTAGTAATATAATTTGGCAATGTATAGAATATTATTGAATTATTGTATTACATTGGAATATTACAATGTTATTTTCCTTAAGTTAAGTTTTAACTAATTATTATAATGAATAGTTAAAACTTAGCTTAATAAAATGCCTTTAGTGTTCTTTTTTTAAAAAAAATAAAACTTGCATAATACTTTAAAAGTCAAAATTTATTAATAATAGGAAGAATTATAATAATAATAATTCATATTTCAAGATTCATAGTCAGTAAATTGTTTTCCCCAAGAAAAACACAAATTATATCGTTTCCATAATGAATTTATTGTACAAGGATAAATTGTTTTGTCATATATTTACGAGCTACGTATGAAGAAGTACGAGTTATGTATACCATTCAAAAGGTAATTATTTAGAAAACAAAAATGCACAGAACGTGTTTTCGCCTAAAGATAATGGATTTCACGTTATTTATGAAAATTTATGGAAAAAATCAAAATAAAATACAATTGTTTAAATAAAGTAACAAATGTTTCTCGTATAGTCAAAGTAAACACTAGTGTCTACAAACCTAACCACTGATTCCAGTTAATTAAAGCTGATCTAAATTATAATGTGGAAGACATGCACCGAATATTAAATCAAAAGAAATACCCATGTGTGCACATAATAAATATTTCTTCAGATATTCCCAAATGTCTTTATTTTTTACTATAAATACATTGTACAATGGCGTCATAAGTGTAATACATTTGGAATGCCATTTAATTTATTAGGCTTTGGCTTACATTCAAAGATTTATATTGATAGCTCAAGACCGTAATATGTGATGAAGATAAATTACATTTTATTTCAACTAAATTAGATCTCATAATTTTCTGAAAAAACGCTTTTTGTGTACTTGTGTACTTATTCTAAATTGCAATGCACCGCAGTGAACACAAGTGATTGTTGCAGTTATCAAGAAAGATTTAAGAAATAAATAACTGTCCGATTTGTAAAGTAAAATGTAACGTTTATATTTTTACAAATTTATACATTTATATAAATATTCATAAGAAGTAAAATTGATAAAATAAAAGTGTCGGAGTGTAAAAAATACTGAATACGTCGTAGGTAAATTAATAATTAATTTCGATACGTTATCAATTATAATTGAATGAAAAAATATAACAAATGTAGTAACAAATGTAGGAGTTTTGTATTATTGAGTTGGTTTTCGATCAGTGGGAGATTAACTAACCTTGATTGCATGTAATACCGTCACGTAAGTTCATAAACCACGGTCACCATGTGACGTTCAATGGCATGAACCTCAATCACCGGTACACTGTGCTTAATTCACTTGACGTTCAATGGCATGAACCTCGGTCACCGGTACACTGTGCTTAATTCATGTGGCGTTCAATGCCATGAACCTCGGTCACCGGTACACTGTGCTTAATCCATTTGAAGTTCAATAATTTTTCTATATAGGAAATTATAGATTCTAGTAATGACACCAACCGCTTAAGCCTAAGTTCTAAGATTATCCTTTATTGTTTACTTTTTTCTTTGACCAAACTTTCTGTTTTTTTTTTTTTTTTTTTTTTATTGAATCTTACTCCAAAGTTATTTTGGAATGTGTAATTGCATTTTTTTAGTTTATTTATCAACGGCAGCAGCCAATTCATAGATGCATAATACAAAAAGATGGCAAAAAGAATAATACAGTTTACAGTAGAAAAGCAACAGGATTAACAGATAGCAGTGAGAAAAAACATCTTAAAGCTATAAATATTAAATATAAAAACATAAAAACCATATATTGGCAAAAACAAATGACAACTGTCCTTAAAAGTTATCAAGAAACCAGAATAATATAGGCCTTATATAAATTTAAAAAGTACATCTACCAAACACTTATTTAACTAAAAAAAGAACGTTAGATTGAATATATTTAGAATGCAACAATAAATATGATTCTAAAGTAATAAATTAAGAACACTGAATAATAAGTCCTATAACAAGAATCATGCAATACATAAAATAGTTATAAGATAAATAACAAAAGATATGATAATAAATATTTAAACAAGGTTAGTTGTTAATAATAATGACAACAAGTAATATAAAAAATACTATATGTAACAATATACAGTACTATAAAAGAATACTGTTTAAAAAAGATATTTAAAAAACCAAATTATGATAGTAAATATTTGCACGATACGTTGATAACTCATAATGATAACGATAACAATGTTACCAATACCTAACAGTATTAATAAATAACAACAAGCACATGCACAAGTACACATATACCCTCAAGGAACTAGAGCTGGTATAAGTTTAACCACATGGTGTCATAAACAAAGGTAATAACTGATCTTGTAAAAGGTTTGTTTAAGTAGCCATTTTGTTTTATAGTAACAAGTTATACAGATAGAGACTGCTATCAGTTGTCTGTAGTTTAGTTTGTAAACAAATGGTTTAAAAAGTAGCAACAATTTGTTAACAGTTATAATAAATAAAACAGCTTTGCCGGACTCTGCATGTTGCGCATCATCTGTCGCTGAAGTAATATCGTCAAATATTTATGAGTGTGAGCACTTCAGAATGTCCTGTGATTGGATATTCCGTGTTGTAGACTAGTTCAGCTCTGACAAAGTAGAATCAGGACTTATATTTGTAAAAGATAATTCTATGATATTTTTCAGGAGTAGATTTGTATTATTTTGTTAAAATAAAATATAAAAATAAATATATTAGACTACTATTTAACAAAATAAAGCGTATAAAAACAATATGACTATAAAGGTCCCCCAATATTAATAAAAATGCAATGACTTTAGACAGTCAAATTAAATTTCTTCCTTTTGATTTTGAAGAAGCTACAATTTGGGAGTTACAAAAAAAAAATGGGTACGCAAACAATTTGGGTTTTACATATTTATAAGCGTGAATTTCCCTCCACATTGTTTACGTTTACCAGACAATTTCATAAAATAAGTATTTGTGTAAATACCAATTACATAAGAAACTCTAATTCCACGTCCTACCATACAATGTACTAAAACGATAATGAATAATTTGAATACATCAATAGTACTTATTGCCGTTTACATTAATAATTGTAACATTATTGAACTTGTTACTTTATGTTAAACTTCTATTCTATTCTATAATTCATGTTTCAGAAAGGATACATACTGCGTTCAATGTATAACAGTTTATTTGTTATTTTGTATTAATTAATGATATGTATTAATCCCTACCAACAGTTTATCATGCCAAAGGCCACTAAGAAATGAATGCGAGTGTTATTTAAATAGTTCCTCTACCTAGCCCATATATCTTAAAATATCTATTTCAGTTGAACGTATGTCTTATATTTAACACCAATATATATTAAAGTAGGTCATAATAAAACCTTAATTGATACTTAATTAAGTATTACTTAATACAAGTAGATAAGTTGTAATTAATTAATTCCAGCTTACCCATTCTTAGAAACATTTCTGAACATCACAAAAAATTCCTGATCAACCATCCTCAATTCGTAATGTTTTCAATATCATCCGACTTAGATATGTTGTAAAACTCAGATTAAATAATTCTCAGAATAGGTTAATTCTAAAATAAATATGGTAGCCTTAGATCTATTTCCACGGAACTTTTAGCGATACACCTCTCCTATATAAATCTGAAAACACAATTGTAATACACAAAATGCAATTAAATCTTTAAAATATTGGAATCAGATAAGTTTGTGAAAACAAAGGCTAACCTTTTTTTCGGCGTACATTTTGACCTACATATGTTTCCTGCGAACTACTTACACCACTGAAAAATTTTGTTTTATTTATACTTAAATGGTACATTTTTAGTGTAGTTTAAACAATGTTTTCCACAACGGTTGGATGGTTCCAAAAAGTACAATTAGCACTTTCATCCGTGTTTTTACGAAAATCCAAGCAAATATTTATTCATCATCAATATGCTGGATTATAAACAAATATTATTGATTAGTATCACTAACATATGTTCCCATCAGAGTTTAGACTGTTTAAACAAGTTAAGATGTCTATTTTAACAGACACCCAACAGAGTGTTTGTTTAATATGAAATATAGCTTATGTAATACACTTTCAGTTTTTTATTTACAATTATTTGAAAATGTTTACTCCTATTTATGTAGAGTAAAACTGATTTAGTCTTTATGGATGAAATATAAACATAATATTCATAATTAATAAATTAATCAATCACATGACTAAATTTTATAATTTCTTTCAAAAAAATGCATACAATACATCTGTACGTGTATGGGAGGGTGGGTGGACCAATACAACTGTACGTGTAAGGGAGGTTGGGTGGGCCAATACAACTGTACGTGTAAAGGAGGTTGGGTGGACCAATACAACTGTACGTGTAAGGGAGGGTGGGTGGACCAATACAACTGTACGTATATGGGAGGGTGGGTGGACCAATACCAACGTGTATGGTGGGCCAATACATCTGTACGTATATGGGAGGGTGGGTGGACCAATACAACTGTACGTGTAAGGGAGGTTGGGTGGGCCAATACAACTGTACGTGTAAAGGAGGTTGGGTGGACCAATACAACTGTACGTGTAAGGGAGGGTGGGTGGACCAATACATCTGTACGAGTATGGGAGAGAGGTTGGGACAATACCACTGTACGTGTATGGGAGGGTGGGTGGTATTGTATGTGTTGGGTTGGCGGGTGGGTCAATACATAACCTAACCTAAGTAGTGATAGTGAATTAATGGAAAAGCTCCGATGTGAACCCGTTCATTACCCATATTCTGATGGTACTATATTTTATGAAAACATGCTTAACCATTGCTATTTTTCTAAAAAAATCTTTAAACATTTTTCCATTGTATTTACACAAAAATATATTTTTGAGCTAAACTCTAATTTATTGAAAAAATTGGCATTTTTCACTAGGAACACAGATTTGTTATATCCTTTACTAATTATATTTAGAATACATAACATATTCTGAGTACAGAAAGTTACGATGAAATGAACATAACATAATCCTTCAAAATTCCCTTAGAAATATTTGTTTAACTGCATTCCTGCCAACGAATAAAATAAACAACTCTCTGGTTTTCAATCACATTGGTTTTATAAAATGTAGCAGTAAGTTATTGTTGTGCCAAGGTTAACGGCGTGACAGAATGTTGGTGAAACGTCGGAGGGATACATTGAGAGTGTTTTGGAAAGAATTAAGGCAATAGAAACACAGATTGACGGATTGTTTTCTGCAGAGTGGCGAGTAATCATTAGCTTGTTGTATTTTTATACCTGACCTTGTATAATATTTTGAACCTGTTGTTGAAAGTAAATTAATAAAAAATAACATATTCCTGGTTTGGAATTGTATTAAATATGGTAAAGTTGGATGGTTCTGTTAGACTTGCGGTTACACTGAAATAACTTCACCCAAACAACAGGCCTATAGGTTTTTGTATTTAAATTTAATTTTCAATCATATTATATTTGCCAATTTGTAAGCATATGTAGTATGTTTTAGTAGTATATTTGTGCATTTTGTGATTATATTGTAATACATTTGTGTTCTGTGACACTTTCTAATAAATACACATCTATTGAACTTTCAGTTGTACTTTATATGTACCAACAAGTATTAATGTAATTGTAATGTTCATACCCATGCACACAACAGTAGCGCTCTTTGTGAAAGGAAAGTAAATCCTTAATGTAATTATACCATTCAACCTAATATTGATATGTTATTAAGCCTTGTTATTAAGAGAGCTGGTTCTATTAAAGATACATTTTATTAGCTGATACTAGTAACTAATTTAACTTTTAGATCACAGAGATATATAAAAATTATATATCTCTGTGGGTGTGTCAAAACTACCGTACATGTATGAATGGGTGAGGTCACTCACTGCGATCGTGAGACCTCAGACTTCGGCCTCGGTTTGACTCGTTACTAGATTAACGTAGTGAGTAACAATACGAATTTTTAGTATTGTTTTAGTTTATAAGACAAAAAAAAATTAGTATTGAATGTTTAGAGCATCAATGTTATTTCTTATGGGAGAAAAGGGTTCTAATAAATGCTGTTTTTACCCTTTAAGGTTAAAATTTCCAAAAATACTTTCATAGTGCACCTCTATGATACAAAATATGAATTAGCTCAAAATGTCGAATCAATCAGACGTAGAGTTATGGAGACCTCATGAAGAGTAAGACAGTCAATGGCATTTCTCTGTATAAACAAAGCTTGTATCTTTTATTACCCTACTGCTATCATAAACATTAATTCTTATATGTACACAATATACTATAGAATTAATACTAATCAATGGTGTTTTGTTCTGTTATTACTTGTATTAACTTAAACATTTCTTCCTAATTCAAAGACAATGGATTTTGCAAAGTAATTTCTTGATTTTCATATATGACCATTATTTTGTTGCCTGAGTGACAGCTCACTGATGGACTGTCGTGTCAAGGTCCAGTGTTCGAATCATCGACTGAGCTAATGGTAGTATACAGTAGTGTGAATGGTATTAGTACACATACTTCACTCGATAAATAGATTTCACACACAAGTCTATGTGAACTAGTGTGCAAATTTTTTGATAAAACTGTATTTAATAAATGAATTACTGAAAATAATGTTTAACATGACAGAGAAAGACATTTCCAATCAACAGATAATTAATGTTTACTAATTAAAATATGTTTGTATTGAAATTAAAACGCAGAGTACAGCTTGTTTTTGACGCTTTCAATTTTAATCATCGAAATGGTTTTTGTATGATGGTGGATGTATAGTGCCATAAACCGAGCTTTGTCGTACAACAATATGTGTAGTGTGGTACTCCATTTCCTTTCTGCGTGAAGTTGCTGCTAGTTCAATAACATAAACGTTTCACGAACCTTCAGTCATAGTTTGAGGATTTCATAATTAGGATAAAAAACAAAAAAATTTACCAACAAAAAAAATAACAACTAATACTAACACATGTGCTGTCTTATCTACTAGCTTCCCTTTAGTTATAATATTGAAAATAATATGTGTATATGTAAAACACAACTTGAACCTATAGGGTTAAAATACATTTTATTTTGCTTATTTATTATACAATCAGAAACCTTCCAGATTTTAAGACGAGATAATGAGTAATTTTTTTATTTAACATTTTTATCAAAAGTTTTCAGTTAAAGGACAAGTGACATAAAATGTTGACATATCACAAAGATTGTATTACAACATAGAGGTTTGTTGAATTTATTGCATAAACACAGATAGTTATTTATGTCTACATGATAAGAAATAGGTAAGAAATAAGTGGTTTTAATTCAAAGCTCCTTTCGTTTAATGACATTTTAAAATTTAAACCTAAGTAGAAATCCCGACATAATATTAAATAGGTCACGTTTGGCAAGAAGATAATGTTTCATGACATGCTAAGAACGAGTTGTGAATAAAATAAACAGTCCTGAATACACTTTACTTCCGTCATGCATCAAGCTACAAAGTGGTCAGCGTCTACCATCACAGCTGCTCCACTAACAGACTAGGTTTCAAAAACCATCTTACTCAAATTACCGGAATATACTCCTATTTGAAATTTTAATACTACGAATCTAAAGTAACGATTCCAACGATTCCACATGAGATAAAAAGCTTAAAATCTAAGTACATAAATTAATTATCAAACTTTTATCACTAAATATCTATTTCATTTATATATTCAGAAGCAACTTTCATACAACAATTTATAAAGTGTCTGATGGTTTGAAAGTAAAGTGGAAATCAAGTTGTAGACACTGAGTTCAGTAATGTTTGAGAAAATATACAGATTAGTGTTCTTAACACATCATAAGAGAGTAGTATGTACTTTGCCTAAGTGGTGATATACATAGTCACTGAAATATTTATTTGTCATAGTTAGTACTTAACAAAAGCCTTGATCTAAAGACTTGTAAACAATATTTTTTCACATTTTCCTGTACAGATTATCAAGTTAAATATTCAATTATTGAAAATACTATTTAGTTATACAGTTAAAATTTATTTTATTTTCTTTATTTACGCATAATCACATAATACGGATAAAGCGTATAATTTGACAGACATTTATGATAGTAAAATAAGCGATAATAAAGCTAATGTCCTGATTACATAAATATATTATAACATACAGCCTATCATGTTATGACGGTTTTATTACTAGAATAGCTAATAAAAGTCTATAATAAAAGCATATTTTAAAGAACTATATAAAATTCTATAGGGTGATATATTCATACACTAAATGTGTACATTATTTTATTGCTCACTTTTGACCATAATTTGTTGTTTTATATGTATAGTTTCTTCATTATTTTTGTAACTAAATATATTAATTTGACGATAACTTATTATCTTTTTATTTTAAAACTTGTTTATGCCTGTGTATTTCCAAGGTTTTTACATAATAATATGAATACACATTCAATTGCGATATAAGAAACAGATCATTTTTAATTCTTGTAAGAAAAAATACATTAAATAAATATAGATAAATTGGAATACGTTTTTAATAACAAAGTTACTACCATAAGACAACGACTGATATTATTCTATAAGACATTTTATTTAGTTAACTAAACTACAAGTTAAAAATAATACATTGAACAGTGTTCATGGACGATCCTATTAGCTTAAAGGTAAATGAGGGGAGGGGATTGTACTAGTTCTGTACAGATATTTATTCATATATTGTAAGTATCGTTGGTGTTTTAATTATAAATGTGTATTAATAAAGTGTTAGTTGAAGTTCTTACACAGATGTAAACACATATTTAGAAAGGAGAAAGAAAAACGTGTTGGTAAATTATCAATTGTAAATTTAGTGATTTATTAGGAGACCAAGTGAAATATAAAAAATGATAGGGTGAAGTTATTAATTGTTTGTGCGTTTATAATACGAAATAGTACTAATTATAAGTACCATAGTGATAAATAACTCGTCAGCACAAAAAGTATATATATTAGATATTTAACAAACCCATCCTGTAAAAATAATAAAATGCAACAATTTTAAGTAAAACTTTTAAAAAAGCATCAAAATTTAAAATTAACAGGCGTACTTAATATATATATATATCCAAATATAATTAAAATCAATACAATTATAGTATATCTAATGGACTCTCTGGACCAGCGATATGTCCAAGTGATAGTTTGAATAACTCTCATCCAACTGTTAACTTTCCTTATATCCTAATATACCTTGTTTGTGTTTCTTATTATTATAACTGGTTGAAGTGTTATGCAGCACTAGTTTTAATAACTATTTATGTTTTATAAGTAAGGAAAAGTATGGAAAGTGCTTTTATATCAAATACATACTCTTTGTTATTGTGGTCTACTGGAGGTAAATCACTTTTAGAAACTTTCAACTTCAGGATTGTTTTAATGGAATTACAAGTATGAAATAAAATAAAGTTCTGAAACTATATCGTACAAATTATTGTTTGGCGAATTGATACATTCTTTATTGATAGAATACTTTTTATAGAGATATTTACTTCGCTATGAAATACGTCAATTACTTAAAAATCGATATTTTTTAAACTTATTAAATTTATAATTTATTACCATTATTATCATTAATGAGGCTTAAACGTATAAGGTAATTTAAATTAATATTTTTACTAAGCTTTATTTGGCTCACTAACATTCATTTCTGTATCATATAATAATAATTATGAGCAAATTAATTTGTCTTAAACATTAATACTCTTGCTCAGTTGTGTTGATTAGAATCTCCTTAAATTGGAAACAAATTTAAAGGAAGGTATTGTTATTTTTAGTTATATTGAATGTTTTATTGTTATGAATTTTTAATGCCACATATATTAGAAAAAGGCGCATGGAAAACATCTGTGAGGATTATACAGGTATAAGATTGATGTATTCTTTAGGGAAGATCATCAGTTATGTAACATAAAAAGAGGTTGGTAGAAAATGCCACACTTGACATTGGATACACAATGAGTGCTGGACCATCGATTTCACAGACTACTATAGAAAAATAAAGGATCAACAATCAATTTTCCAAGCGTATTTACTGTCTGTGATTTATAATACATTTTATTTCATATTATATAGTTTAACTAAATTATTCTTTAAATAATATAAATAATAGGCCGACCATTCTTTAATGCAATCCACTCGTAAAAATTAATAGTTTATGGAGTTTGACAGAAAATATTCTAAACAATATACTATTCTAAATATTTTTTTTAAGAACAAGAATATTATGGATATAACATATATAAAAAATAGTATTTTAAATCTGAATACTGTACGATAAAAATTTACAATATTTTAAATCAAACCATTCAATTACATTAGAAGAATACTTCCCTTGATTGTTTGAGTTCTACAGACAAAGTTTGAAAGGAGTCTGTTCTCAAACAAGCAAACATTCCACCCATATACTTAGTAACAGTAAGGCAGAGCGGTGTTTTATTCAAACTCTAGCCTCAGATATATTTGGTTTGTTCAATATTGCCAATAAGTTCCGTAGAAAGTTAGCTCTGCATTAGGTTTCAGTAGGCCTACTGTATAAAATAGGGAGGGATTTGGATTGTAATTGTTCTTTGAGTACGAGCTATTTTTTTCTCTCGTTCATGAAGTAATTTATATGATGTAGTAAGTCTTTTACCTTTTTCAACCAATTACAAAACAAAGCTAAGGTCACTCTTTGCATAGTTATTATCTTTGCGTTGGGGGAAACGCTTACATCTACATCTATAGTTTTTGAAACGTACAATTTCTTAAGTTTTTAACACGTTTTATAAACGTTTATATTCACTTGAATGCTACTAACAATAGATAATGTATTCGAGTAATGGTGTGGAAGTCAGAAGTTCTAAAGTATGTTGTTATTGGCTAATATGGCAATCTGTTGGAGTAGACATATTGCCTGCAAAGTGTGTGTCTGACAAGCCTAATGGCGTGTCTGGTTATACGGTCGTGTGAGGTGTCTAACTTTAAATTGATGTATACAAAATATATTCTACTCAGGATATTTATTGTATATGATTAAAATTATTATGTTAATGAAATGGCTATCAAATATACTTCTTTATTTTTTTTAATTGGGGCTCTGATTATTTTATATATTTAGAGATTCAGTGAATTTGGAACTTTAATTCACTAAGAGTAAGTAATAAGTTCCATAAGAATGGAACGCTCGACCCAGTTACTAACATTTGTCAGCTGGACTTCACTAGATGATGTTACCGGTAATACTATCTGCCTGTAAAGTGTTGTAGGATTATTTCAACCTTCCTTCGATGGCAGCATGTTACTTCTGCCTCATCTACTTGAGTTCTCTCAAAGTTCTAAAACTTCTCGTGAGCTGTTCCACTTAGTTAGCTTAAATATATTATTTTTACTGTCGTCCCAGCGATGTATTACCATAATTTTATAATCCAATATTTAACGGGAACTACACAATTACTTTGTCAATATATTTCGTCTCATCATCCACTCTATACACGCATTATTGACGAATCTCCCACTCGCCCTGACACGAGCCGCTGTCATTCTAGCTGGGTACCAACCAACACAAAGCTCATATACTCCAATTACTCGTTGGAATTTACCATGTACAATTTTGGCAGCACTGCTATCTTCCTCTACACAGGGGATTTAGGCTAGCCTGTTTACTTTCACCCTCAGTGTAACACTTTGGGATTTAATTGCAAAACAGGATCTCCATCAGAATACAGGCTAGATCTAGATTCGTAACGTATTTGTTAATTTAACTGTATTTTACGATACTAATATTTGCTATGAAGTTTGATTTTAATAATTTCAGAAAATAAGTAAATACTCATATTTGTTTATAACAACTTGAAGGTATGTTGAATCAAAAAAGCTTTCTCACTACTTTACTATTGTAAATATGGAGGTGGGTGTTTTTACACTTGCAAATATTAACTACACTTCTTTACTGGATTAATAGAAGGCAAACATGGTTTTTGCTCTCCCAAAACGTTTACCAATTCAAAAACTGAGAGTACATTCTGCAATTCTTTAATATCGTGAAAAAAAAATACATTTATTATAAATATTCCTTCCAAATGAATTTTCTAACTAGATAACCATGGAGGGTTTCATTACAGGCCTTAAAAATCACAACATCAATCCTTTGTTTTGTGACATGAGAAGAAGATTTTACGATAAGAAGTATTTATCATTTTAAAGGCTCTTCTTTAGAATATACTTCAGTTTGGTTTGACGTTTTACAAATAAAAATAAATGAATTAAAAATCGTTTTAGTATATTAAAACTTTGTTGGGTGTATATTCTTACTTATTTTATGATCAAAAGTAAATTAAAATTATTACTGATAAAAATATTGTTAAATTATAATATATTATGGGGTAGAAAAATTAAACTTACAATCGATAAAGATGAAAAATATGTGTTACAGTAAAAGATTTGTAGTGAAACAATTAAATGTTGACACATATGCAGTAATTTCCAATATTGTACGTACGATCAGTAATGTACCAGAGGTGGATACAGCAATGGAAGTTTGTGGTCAAGGCTCTGAGGACAATGGACCAACTGCGAGAGTTTGTTGTATTTAACCCACAACGCCAATTACGGTAGAATGTTATTACCAGCTGTTGTCTTTGTCTATTACATCTCGTTTGATTAAATAAATATTTACGAAAATAAGTTTATTTGGTTTTATTTAAATTATTTGGTGCATGTTAACTGGTTTGATTTGTAATAAAAGAAAGTGATAAAGCTTTGTATAGAGAATACGAAGCCTTTTTCATATGGCCTACAACAAAAATAATGAAATTTAACTGTCTATCATTGAAATTGTTTGAATCATATAAATTGTTTCTCGACATTTTTCAATTGTTAAACTCTATTTATGTTGTGTTAATTCTATTCTGAGAAAACAAACTATACTGTTTGAGTACTTTGATCATTTCTAGTGTTTGAAAAGTAGCAGTTATTGTTTTAGTTGAGGTATTTAAGTGAACATCATCTTTATGTAAAATAAAACAATATACAGGATAAGTTAAAAGGTAAGAACATAACAAAGCTGATAGTAACAAAGCTAGATAATGTTTACAGTGAAATCTTGTGAGATGAATTTGCAATGCTCCATGCTAATAGGATTCATTTCCACAATACTTATGAAGTGTGTTTTATTAATAAAACACTGGATCTTTCCCGTAAATTCACTACCGATTGATAAATATTCTACTGCTCCAACACCTGTTCCCCACTCATTTTTACGTCCACTGTGATATTCCTTATCCACTAGGAATCCGATATCACTAGCCTTATCTTATCGCTTTCCAAGGACTTACACTCGGATAGTGCATTCGGCGGTAAGTCATCATTGGATTTACCAGTTTGTGATCAACTGTAGTAGCCACCTAACCTAACCTAACCGTAGTTGCAATAAAAAAAGTAGTGGTAGTGAGTTCACGGTAAAGGTCTAAAACGCTTAGCGTATATGTTTTTATAATCAATGTGTTGGTGGGTGGTTCAGTACCACTGTATGTGAATGGGAGGTTGGGTGAGTCAGTATTACTGTACATAATGTTAGAGTGGGTGGGTCAGTACCACTGCATGTGAATAGGAGGGTGGTTGGGTGAGTCAATACAACACTATACATGTATAGGAAGGCGAGTGGTACAGTACCATTTTACGTATATGTGAGGGAGGATGGGTCATTACCACCGTAGGTTTATGGGTGTATTGTTATATTATTCATTGCCTTACTGGATATTTATTAAGGTAATAAACCTAACTCTTATTACGAGTTTTATTTCTTCCTCGAGTTTACTTTTAGTGGAGAAAATAATTTATCATATCTCATGATAATTTGAAATATCTTAGAGTTGTATACATTTTTTTTGCATTAATTGACTTGATTTTATTTTACTGATTTGATTGCTAAAATATCAGATCTAAAGCTTAAGAAGATGCTTCTTGAAGGGATCAAAATAAACCTATGGACGTAAGGAAATCGTAACTTTTCTAGAGAAATGAATATAGCTTGTATAGCTGAAATGCTCTCTCAACTTTAAATCAGAAATGACAGGACTTTACAGACTAAAACCTCCAAGATTAAATAAACTTCATTATTTGGTTATTTTCTAAAATATTCAACAGAAAAACTCGTACATTCTGTCAATAGTACAAAAGTATTGTTATCTGTTCTTAATCATTTTGAAAGTTGTAAATTTAGGGTAAATCAAATTATTGTTTTTTAAGGTACAGAATTAATGAAACCATATTAAGTATGAATAAAAATAAAACAATATTTTACTTTGAATATAGAATTTAGGAACACATTGAATTGCTAAAAATATATAAAGATCCAACTATTTAATAATGGGTTTATATTTTAAGATTAATCAAGCGCATGAAAGAAACTTTATTATTCGTAAATTATCGAAAATAGTTACCTTAAAGGCAGCTTCAAAACTCAATTTTGAGGTCCCAGAGATAATAAATTTATCTCCTAGTGGTAATAGGAGGAAACCTAATTACCTCAAGCGGAGAGAGCAAATGGATCATGGCGTCCCGCTGAGTAACATGAATGCAAGGTGTTTCCAGTTCTACTCGCGGTAGGACAATTCTCTACATGAGGTAATGTATGGAAAACACGCTCTGTTAATTACAGTTACCTTGATAATTAATGTCATCTTCTATAATGGGGAAAAAATTGAGGTTTTGGAAATGTTCACAATAGCTTGATATTACATTATAATATGTATAATATATCTCAAAATTCAGTAAAAAAGTTAATTCATACAAATTGTTAAAATCCAATTAATTAATATAGAAAGAACCCCCAGATTTGCAGCTTGAGGCACATGCCTCAAGGATATGAACTCTCCTACATGAATATAATGTGTATTTACATTTCAATTACGTTAAACAATGCAAATCATATGCATGTATTTAAATTGCAAATTTAGATCTTAAAACACAGCTACTTATAGGAAATATATTACGATAAAACCATTCATCAATTGAGCTTTGTTCGTTCAACAATAGTTTGATGACAATATTTCATAAACTCGTAAATTACTCTTTGGACAGTGAGGCTGACGTTATGGATATGTTTAATAAAAGTTCACAGTTATCTTACTTTAGTAGGGAGTCCATCTCCACGTTTTGAGATGGACGAATACTAATTTATAGAAACGTTAATAATGCAGAATAATTAAGAAGATACTAGTTAAAACAATGGAGCTATGTTATTAAAATATAGTACTATAATTTATAAATAACACGTAATAACTATTCTTATATATAAATAATAAATCTGCGTTGCTGCATACATTGTTGAGCATAAAATGTTTTAGAATGCTTTTTATTTATAAAAGGTAGATTACTTTTCTGTTGACATGTTTCTAAATCCTCATATTTATTTGGTATGTATGGATATAATTAATATCTTGACAATGTGCTTGTTGCTTGCTTGCTAACCTTTTAACATTTTCTTTATTAATATTTATTTTTTCATAGAGACAAAAATCTGTATTGGATCATCAGGATAAATGTCATTATTACAAAATCATTTTAACTATCGTCCAAAAACGAGCACTACTTTAAAATCTGAATTGTGTTTACAAAATTATCTTTCCGTAAATAATAAATTCCATTTTATTTTATTCATATGTAAGTAATAACTATTAATTTAGATCATAATTTATTATTGTATCTTAAAAAAAACTGTAAACTAAGTATTTGGAAATCTTTTTCTTGTAAGTTGTTTTTTTTTTTCAATTCTTTTTACAAATGTAATTAGTATGTCTTATTATTATATCAAATCAAAGTATTATAATCTTTCTTGTAATAAATAGTCAAAGCTTCAAGTTTTCTGCAAATTGTGTTTTAATTCATTTTCACCTAATGTTTTCGATGACGAAATAAAATAATTCAAATCACAATTATACCACTGAAAATAACATTACATTATGCAGTTTTTTGTATAGCTTGACACATTATGTCTGTTACCATAGATTAGTAACTACGCGTTAAACATTGTTTAAAATTTTTACAAAAACGTAATTTTTTTGCTTTAAAGCATACTTTTAAGAACTAACCTTAATTTACGCAGGCTACTAGCTCATTATTCTTGTTGAAAATTTAATGTAAATTTCAAAAATCGTGTCATAGTTTTAAAAAAATGATCTTTTGAGTAAGTAATAAAGCTTTTTTATGGTTAGGTCCACGATTTAAACAATCTTAATTTACACTAACCTTTTGGCATATAAAAGTGAAATTTGCGTTTTTAAGTTGCCCCAAGCACGTAGTTTAATCCCTTAAATTTTTAAACACCACGTACCATTCACCCTGTATATATTTTTTTTATCAGACATAGTCGGTGTAAGACAAGTAATAATATCTGCATATCAGATGTGGGCTTGTAAAAACTAAGTGGAGACAATTCTCAATTATTTTAAATATAATTGTCATTAAAGACTAAAATGGATGACTATTTAAAGGAATCATCAAACAATAATTGAACGTGCACATAAATGATAGATTTAAAACTTTCTGCTTGTGTAAATACCGTTTTGAATCATACTTTTTTCATAAAACTACGAAACGACGTATAATAAAATATCCAGCCAAGGTGTTTCACATGTAGGTTTGTGACACAGGTTATAGATAGAAATAAGCAGCTTATCTGGATCAGTAGGAACAGCTCCATGTATGAATATATATTATGCAAACTCTATATTTAAAAATTCTCTTTTTTTATTTAAAAAATGTATATATAAGCAAAGAATATTTTGAGGATGACTTCTTCTGTAGTTTTTAAACTATTTTATTTGAAGACCAATAATTGGTAGCTTATTACAATAACATTAGTTGCGCTTTGAAACTAATCATGTTTAGAAACTTGATTAGAAAACTTATTATAATAACAATACTTACAGGAAATAAACAAAAAATAATAAGGAAAAAACAGTAGGCACTAAATAATTAATAATAATGAAATTTATAAAGTTTAGTTTATGAAATTTAGCTGTATCTAAATCAAATAAATACTAATTACAGTGATATTGAACTATTGAAGCAATTGTTAATGTTAATTTAATCAAATTTTGGCAGACACATTAAATAAAATCCTCTTTCAGACATACAAACCCATGCTTTCACATGTATTCGTTTTTCCAATTTTCCCTCATCGAATGTCGTTTTTCCAATTTTCCCTCATCGAATGTCGGGGTCAGTCTTCCAGTCGTATGTCATAAACTCTAAAGCTAGTGAAATTATGAGGATTCGCGGATATTTGAGAAATGGGAATCGAACCACTAGTTTTCATAAGTTATAAGAGGTAATAAATTGGTTTTTTAACATATTTGTTGCATTTTTAGCTTCGTAATTCTAATAAATATGCAAAGTGTATACATTCTAATGAAATTACCCTTAGGAAATAGATAACCGTTGTACATACATAGCATTTATATGTTACAACTTGTAATTAATCAGTGGTAAAATAATATTAAATTGAATTTCGGGGTTTCAGAGTATTCTTTTTAAACTAGGAAATGTTTTACACCTTATCATCTGACAAAACAGCCTGTTTTCATATTGTTACTAGCCTGAATAAAAATAAAGACATTTTTATGAATAAACAAATAAATTCACATGTGAATATAAAAATAAACCTTATCTAACTGTTACAATTATGACGTTTAAAATTTATATTTTGCTATTATATGGCATATTTTATGTATATACCCACTTAAAAATAATTCATAAAAGTGAGTAAGTAGTTTTAAATTTCTTTGTAAACAATTAAGTAAGAGAGGAAGTTTTTAAAAAAACTGTACTATATTTAGGAATTTATGTGAATTGGAGGCAGAGACGTCAGTCAGAATTTCATGGAAATGAGTAATCAAAACGATAATTTCATTACAGGAAACTCTAGAGCATTGTTTTATTGCCAATAGAATAAATAGAAAAAGATTTAGCTAGAAGTTCAGTTTACACAATATTTTTAAATAAATGTATATAAAAGTCTTCATAGTCATAAAAAAATAATAAAATTACTAGTTTTATATTTACTACAAATATTTCATCCAGGATTAGAAATATAAAAGTGAAGGATCAGTTCTTTACAAAATACGCAACTTCTACTCTTATCTTAAACGTAATCAATATCCTTTTTTAACCAAATACAAAATAACAAATTCTCTTTCATTTTACAAAAACATATTTGCTTCCAATTAAAGTGAAATCTGCACAAAATCAACAGAAGACATGAACTAAATAAAGGTTGACAGTGATAATATTATTTGATTCGTCTACATCACTGCTCGAGATCAAATTGAATCTTTCTATAAACAACTCAGAGTAACAACTCAAAAAAGTAACCATTTAATATTTATTTTATATTAGTAAAACTTAGTTTATATAAAGTTGTAAGGGAGCAGGGAATTTAACAACGCTGTGTTTTGACTCAAATAAGTCTTTTAATAACTTTTTAAAGAGGTCGTAAGTCAAATAACAATTTAAAGAGGTCGTAGTTAAGTACCGATTTTATATCACTTAACATACTAATAAATATGATAAATGGATATAATGGACTGGATCAAAGTTATATCTTTTAAATCTTTTTGGGGTTTTGGATTAAAAATCAAACTACGCCATTATTTTAAATTATATTTAAGTGGATTGATTAAATGTGTAGATTTTTCACAATATAACTTGAGGGTTACTGTAATCGGATTAAATTTAGTTATTATATCTCCTAGGAAATACTTTTCACCTTTTACCAAATTATTTGATCGGGCCGCAGTATTTAAAGAATGGGTATATTATAAATGTAAACCCCATATTAACGCGTTGGGGTCGAACATTAGTATTGTGTTGTACAGCATGGTCATTTATAACGGTGATATTTTGTTTTTTAAATGTAATACAACTAGCATAGTCACATTTAGGTTGGGAAAATATTCAAAACCTTTGCAGTCTTTTTAATGACGACAGTTCCTTAAGTTTAAATGATCCGTCCTCAGAGGCAACTTATTCAACAGTTTTCTTCCCAGTGAGAAATCTTAGTCTTTTGTTAAATCCTATAATATTACACGAGGCAAGTAACAGCAGCTAGAGGTGACAGCACAGGATTTATTTATTAAAAATATTTATAACTTTGTTATGTATTTATAAAATATATAACAGTTTTTTTTTTTTTTTATTAAAAATATTCTTTCAGAAAGAGAAATTATACAAGTAGATAGTAATGTATAACACCTAGACCAAATTTGGAGACATATGGTTATTTAACCATAAACTCTCCAAAAAACACTTTACCACCACTATTACACAAATTTATACAAAAATTAACCCAAATTATCAATTTTTTAAAATAAAATAACTAATACCTAATACTCAAATAATCAAAAAAGTTATCAATATTCTTATTAAAACTACCAAAAAATGAAATCAAAATTCTTATAATATTTTATTCAAATGAAATTCTTATAGTATTTTATTCAAATTTGATAATTGCACAATCTAATTTCGATAATTCTTATAATATTTTATTCAAATGAAATTCTTATAATATTTTATTCAAATTTGATAATTGCACAATCTAATTTCGATAATTCTTATAATATTTTATTCAAATGAAATTCTTATAATATTTTATTCAAATTTAATAATTGCACATTCTTTTTCTTTAATAATCTTTATTTCTGTAACTATCAAATTAATATTTTCAAGTTTGTTGAATTCTTATAATTAATTCAATATTATATTAATGTAAAATTGTAAATTTATGTTATTAAAACATTGAATAAACAAAAGACAAAATGAATGGTTATGTTTGTGTATTTATGTAGTGTTGTAAGTGTGCGTGTTTTAAGCTTTTGGGGAATTCTCAAATCCATTTCACTTCTACTCCAAGGCCCAGCAAAGCCACTGTCCGACGATTTATAGTCAGGGGCATATTCAGGTCTTATATGTTTAATTCAATGATGTATTTTTGATTCAACTTGGTTAGTTAGAAGTGAATGGAGAGAATGAAATATGGGAATAGTGTTGGGTGTTTGTAAGTGTAGTGTTGTATTAATGAAATGAACGACATTGTGAATATGAAATTGAAGAATGAAATGATTAATGAGTGAGGTAAATGGTATACCAACCACAATTGTCATTACTCAGCTTGTTACTCAGCCATTTAAACTATGCGCACTCGTTTAAAGACCTTTCCCCAACCACTGAATGACAACTATGTCCTCAAAAATTTAATGCCAGAGGTTGGAATTGAACCCAGAATCTTTGGCTTGTGAGACTTGTACTTTACCATTGAGCTATGGCAACCTTATACAAGACATTGTAAAAAACTGTTATTTCAGTGAAGCATATATGATTCATAATGTATATAATAATAAAAAAACTATTTTACTTCACAATTCTAAACAAATTATTCGATTTTGATCAAACTTGGTACATATATAGAGCACCCCTAACCCTTTTAAGTAAAACTATCCAAAGGGGTGAAATCATCCCCTATTCCTTAATATTCATAAAAAAATAGTAAAAAATATTGAAAAAATCTAAAACTTCAAAAACAAGCAAAATCTACTTAAAATTTCATGAAAATAACATTTTTTTCAAAATCAACCCTAATCATCCCTTAACTTTAAATGCTTATAACTTTGTTATTTATTGATAGATTTCTATCAAATTTAGTATATAGGTTCAATACAAAGTGTATTATTTTTTAATATGATCACTTCCTGTTCAACTGATAAGATGACCTTGAAATAGTTTTTTCTTAATATCTCCCCTATTTTTAAAGATATTTTTTTTCAAATTAAAATTGAATAGTTATTACATCATACTTTATGTATAAATAAAATTTGAGAATTATTTGATAAAAAATAGTAGTTATAATATGAGAATTCTACATCAATTTTATAAAATTTCACTTATATCATTTTTAATTACATTATACTCTAATAATTTTTCTGAAACAACTACCACATAGCAATTAGTCTTACTTGTAGCTAAAATATCATAATCAAAATCCATATTTATAATTATATCATTTTTTGAACTAGAAATATTTACAGGAGTTTTTGTTGTATCAATCACATATAATGGTCTATTATCTAAAAATTCTTTAGGATCATAGTACATTTCATTATTTTTATGATAAACCTTTTTATAATCTTGATACATTTCATACATAATTCTAAATTTATCATTATTAATGTCTAAATTCATTAACTCATCTGGATAATAATGACCATTTAATTTAACTCTAATATTTTTTACATACATGCTATCAAACTTTGAAATATCAAACAATTGATCATTTAATCTTCCTTTTTGAAAACCAATTATAATAAATTTTGGATTATTAATATTTCTATAAATATTTGTTATATCAAAACTATAATTTTTTCCAACAATATTTTTCACTTCAATACACTGCCAATGATTAAATTTGAATGTTAATTTTTCACTTTTAGTTATTTCATTTATCAATTGAATTTTACTTGTTGTTTTATAATCAATTATTGGAACTCTAATGTAAAATTCTTCAATAGTTATTTTTCCTTTTTCAGGTAATGTAGCATCATCATATGTTCCATCAGTTTTTTTATCTCTCCATCTATAAATTGCATCATCATCTTCAGATCTAACAAAACTTATATTGAAACCACCTTTGTAAATTGGAAAATTAACATTTTCAAAAAAACCTAGTCCAAGATGTGATAAACTTCCAATTGTTTCAAATGTTTTTTTAAAATTAGACTCAAATCCATTATTAAATTGTTCAGTTTTTGAATAAGTTATTGTTCCTTTAATTGTACTTAATTGACCTGGATATTCAACTTCATCTATAAGTTTATTATGTTTTTTCACTTCTATTTTTGAAAATAAGAATGGAATGAAATTATCTACAAGTTTAATATTAGTTTTTGTATAATCAGAATTATCAGTTTTTGTTAATTTTCCAGAAATATAAAATTGAAATTTCGAAGAACAAAATCCATCACCAAAGTCAATATTAAATTCTGTTTTCTTATTTGGTTCATTTAAATGTTGTTTTGATAAAGGATAAAAGTTTTTATATTCAGCTCTCTCAATAATATAATCCATCATTTATAGAGAAAAAATTTTAAAATGAAAGAAAACAATTTATTCAATAATTAACATCTTCAGGCTTTTGTTTAGATATTTCTAAAGAATGTTCGATAATAAACCTTGAAGATACATTCTGATGTTCTAAAACTAATTCCCAATTAATAATATCTTTATTTTCTCTAATGAATGATTCACTTAATTCTTGGTATTCACAAATAACATCAATATGATCTCTTAACTGATAATCTATATATTCTCTAATAAAATCAATACTCAAAGTTTGATATCTAGCAATTTTTCTCCAATTAATGTTATTTTGAAATAATCTCATCATATCACTACTTAGTTTATATTTTTCTGATATATCTTCCCAATCTTCATTATTTAATTTATTTTGGTTTCTAATAATAAACAAATCAAATGACTTAAACAAAATCATTTATAAAGAAAAAAATTAACGAATCATACTTTTTAACATTTCTATAATATTTTTTATAGTATCTTTTATACAATGTATGTTTATTATTGATAAAGGATGCACATTAGTTTTTGTATATTCATCAGTGAACTCACTATATTTGTATATGTTTTCATCTTTAAAGAAATATAAAAAACCATCAGTATATCTAAAACATGATGTTATTCCTTTAGGTAATCCAATGAATTTATCAACAAAATAACCTCTATTCTTTACTCTAAAATTACATTCATCAATTTCTGCATAGTAATCATCATATAATACAAAAGTTTTTCCTGTATATGAATTAAAAATACAATTAATTTGTGAAGTATACCTAAATCCAATTTGGTTTAAACTATATTTAGCTATCAGTTGAAGATTATTTATATCAAAAATGTAAAATATTGAATCAATAATTATCACAACTTCTCCTGTTGGTCTTTGATACAATCCATTGATTTTATTATAATAATTAGGTAAAAATAGCAACCAATCAGTTAAAAGAAGTGGGCTTTCATATTTATTATTTTCAATTATCCAAAAAAATTTATGATGTAATACATAAACCCTTTTATTAATTATCACAAATTTATTAACATTTTGTTGATTACAAAGATCAATATCTAATATTTCAGTTGTGGATTCTTCAGTTGTAGTAATTTTAGTTGTAGACTCTTCAGTTGTAGTAATTTCAGTTGTTGGTTTTCCATATAATGCTTGAACAGCTAATTTATCATCATCACTTAAATCAATCACACTACCTTGTTTTAAATTATAATAAGGAAACATAATTGCTTTATTATCATGAGAATGAAGTATTCCTAATGAATGTCCTATTTCATGGATTAAAACAAATAAGAAACTTGTTTCACCAGAAGGTACATTACTATCATTTTTATAATACCAAACCTGATTTAAATTCATATGTATTTCAGTTTTATTTTCTAAATAATAAGGATAATATGCATGAGCTAAAACACCACTATGAAATTCTGAACAATTATATCTTGAATTAATTTGAAAGTTATGTTTTTAGTCTTTTATCAGATATTAGAATATCATAATCTGTTATATTGTGTTCAAATGTTAATCCTGAATACTTTTCCCAATAGCTGAAAGCTTGTTTTGCTAAGGAAATTATATTAGGTCTTGCTAAATAATAATGCCATCTAATATGAGTATTGTTCCACTTACCACCAAAAAGTCTATAATCTCCAATATCTTTATTTCCACATCTAGATTTTCTCATCAAACTCAAAGTTTCATTATTTAATTGTCCATCAACCTTCAAGTTATAATATTCTTGAAACATAGTAATATAAGTTGAAATATTATCTAAATCCAACGAATCAGACTCATCTTTGTATCCAAATTCAAAAAGAAAATTATTTACAAAATTAATATCATCATAAGAAATGGATGTTGTTACAAATAAAAGTAAAAAGAAACTCTTCATTTATATAACAAAATTTTTAACATACTGACTTTTATTTGAATTACAAATACAACATTTTGCTTTCATTCTCTTTTTATCGATTACTTTCAAATCTTTAGAATTGGTTTTTTTCTTACATTTTAAACAATATATTAAAACCATTTAATAAATAAAAATTACTTTAAATTATCAAGTTTTGTATATATAGTTTTAAAATTTTCATACACTTCCGTTACAAAATCTTTAACAAGTTGATTAAAATTTGTATAATCTTTTGTATGAACTTCAAATGTTTTAATAAAATCATCTAACTGAATCTTTACAAGCACATCATATGGATAAATCCCTTTACTTACATTTGATATTCTTCTTCCTTTTGCATCTAAACTATTCTTAATATTTGAATTTGTTGAATCAACAATTTTAATGTTTTCAGATAATTCGAAAAGCTTTTCAATTTGTTCTTTAATAACAACATCATTTTTATCAATACCTGGTTTCACACCAACTATTCTTTTCTTTTTGTTTAAACTTATACAATCCTTTTCAATATTTATTGCTTCTATAATTTTTTCTATCATCAACAATCTGCCTTCCAAATACATCAAAAATATTTTGTGAATTCATATTTATTAAGTAATAATTTGTTAATAATAGCTTTAAAATCTTTATTTTTTACAAGTTCATTTAAAACATAAACACACAAATATCCACAAATAGGTGGATCTTCATAATATTGAATTTGTGAATCATTATAAAATATATCATCTTTCCCAAAATATTTAACCATTTCAGTTGGTGGATTTACATTTCCATATGAATCAAAATAATATTTAATTTTATCTTTTTTATAATAACAAACCCAATGTGAACCATTTCCTAAAATTGAATCTAAATTAACAACTCCACATTCAAATTTTTTAACTTTTTCAGGTAATGTATCTCTCATAAAAACACCTTTGAAACAAATATTTTATCAGCAAAAATACAAAAAGCCATCATTATTTAATGTCTTTAAATTTATTCATATATTTTGGTTTTGATATTAAATTTATAGTTAAAAACCCATAATCTTCTTTCCAACATTCATTACAAATCTCTTTAAATTCAACAAAAGTCATATCTGAACCAACAAAATTTTCATAAATCTTCTTAGTATAATGTTCATTCTGCTTAAAAATACAAATCATATTTAAATTATTTCTAATCAATTGAATATCAACTTTTGAAAAACATTGTGATAAGTAAATACAGGAAATATTCTTATGCCTTCCCATAACAAAATATTCTTTAATAATATCTTGGTTTTCTAAAATACAATCATCAAAAACAATTAATGAATTCTTTTTACATTCACTTAAAGGAATTATATCCTCACAAGAACTAAAGAAATATGATAATTTTTTATTAACTTTTGTTTCAATATTTTTAAATCTTTCTTGTATTTTTCTATATGCTGGTTGTTCTAAAGATTTGCTAAAAACATATAAATTTGAATATGGAATTAGTCTATTATAAATAAAGTTTAATAATAATGTTGTTTTTCCAGATCCACTTGATCCTATTATTAACAATCTAATAGGTTGATCACACTTACATTTTTCATCATATGATTGTAATTTTATTTGATCTTTTTCGTTTAAAAATTTATCCATTTAAATAATATGAAATTATTTAAGATTTCAGGAAATTCTTCTAAACTTGAATTAAGATTAGAACATCCTATTCATTTAGATGGAAGTTACAGTTTAGGTTTAAGTGGTTTTTATTCTGATAATTATGTTTTTAATTTTAATGTAGATGCTCCATATTGTATTACATTCACTTCAAATGATATAAACTAAATATTATGGATTTAATAAAGGATATTACAGTTTTGAACAAATTAAACAACATTTCATTAATTTTATAAAAGAATTTAAACAATCAGATAAATCTTTAACTTTTAATGAAAATAATTTTGAAATGGAAACAGTTTTTAATAAAATTCAAATTAAATCACCAATAAAAATTTTTCTAACAGTGATAGTTATTGATTTACTAGGTTTTGATGAAACACAAGCAACTATTGAACCAAATAAAATATGTTTAGGAAATAGAATTCCAAAGTTTAGACCTTTTGATGTTATTGAAATTCATTGTAATTTAGTTGAACCCAGCTTTGAAAATCATAAAGAACAATCTCATTTACATAAAGAATCAGAAATTTTATATTCATTCTTTCCAAATGTTGCTTTTTGGATCAAAAATTAGTGAAAAACCAAATGAAATAGATTATGTTCCAATTAAAAACTTAGATAAAATACAAACAATTACAATATCAATACAAGATAGTGAAGGAAATCTTTTAAATAATGAAAATGTTAAAAATATTGTTTATTTGAGATTGAAAAAGAATTTGTAAATCTATTTCTATATAAATGGAGGCACTTGTTGACTTGGTAAATAACAAACTTAAATTTGATAACAAAGATGTTCTTATAATTTTTGATGAGGAAAATAATCCATGGTTTAAAGGAAAAGATATTTGTGATATTTTAGAATATGTAAATTCTAGAGATGCTTTAAAAGATAATGTTAAAGAGAAATATATTTTAAAGTACAATAAAATAAAGGGTAGCCACCAGCTACACATTAATATTCATCCACAAACAGCTTTTATTAATGAACCAGGTTTATATTCATTGATTATGAAATCAAAAATGAAAATGGCAGAAAGATTTCAAGATTGGGTAATTGAAGAATTAAAACCAAAAATAGAAGAATATAAACAATTAAATATTTCTAATGAAAAACAATTAAATGTATTTGAATTTATGAATGAAAATAATTTAGATTTATCTAATGATGATTTATTTAAAGAATTATGGTTTTATTTAAAAGATAAGAAAGAAGTATTAATAACACCAAATTTATTAAATTTTATGGGTTTTATTAAAAATGAAACGTGGTGCGAAAAAAGTACCACGTTATTTTTAAATAGAAAAAAGAAATTTATTATGTTTTTAAAAGAAAATGAAATAGGATATGAAGAAATTGATTATAAAAATAATAAATGTGATTTATATGAATATATAAAAAATGATATCAAAAAATGGTGATAAAAAAACA
Organism: Stictocephala bisonia; assembly: GCA_035578905.1. NCBI lineage: Eukaryota > Metazoa > Arthropoda > Insecta > Hemiptera > Membracidae > Stictocephala > Stictocephala bisonia. The sequence goes on from JAQJVL010000144.1 coordinate 849,283, forward strand.
ATTCATTCAAAAAGATGGATAATTTTAACAATAGATAATTTTAAAGAATGTATTATGATGTTGAATAATCCTAAATCAAAAGAAGTTAGAAAATATTATTTGAAATTAGAAAAAATATTTTATATGTATTCAGATTATATAAAAGATTTCCAAATTAAACAAAAGGAAATTCAAACCAAACAATTAGCTATAGAATTTAATAAAAAACTTAAAATGAAAGACAATAAAATAAAAAAATTACTAATTGAAGATAATATAAAATCTGAAATAATTACAAAACAAAAAATGAAAATTGGTCTAAATGGCATCAGATGTTGTTCTGTAAAAATTTCAATGAAATGAAACTTCATGAATTCATTTTAATTAAAAAGAATCATTGTGGGGAATATCCTTATTATGTAATCAGAACTCAATAGAAAGAAATAAAAAGAAGATTAAAAAAGCTAAAAATCAACTATCCAGAATTAGAAATATTGTTAAAATTTGAAGATCCAAATAGTATTAAATCTCTATAAACCAAATGAAAGAATCTTTAAATATAATCTGTAATGGAAATCATTTTAAAACAAATATGATGGAATCAAAACTTTTTATATGAAATATCTAAACTAAACATTGAAAAACTTAATAATTATAACATTAAATAGTTTTGAAAAATGTTCTCCAAATTTTTTTCTAATAATGGACGCGAAAATACTAACACAAAGCAATTCTATCCTGTCATGAAAAATATATATAAACATTTAGATGTAAAATCTTCAATAAACTTTATTCAATGTATCAAAACAAATAAGGGAAAACATAACAAACCATTTTAAGTTAATACATTTAATGAAAATGATTGGGCTTGATTTTTTTCAAATTAAAGTTAATATATTTAATGAAAATGATTGGCGTAATTTAGAATTTAATGAAAAAAATAATCGGCTTGTATTTTTTCAATTTAAAGTAACAGAACCAGAAGATATATTAGTTTATATTTAGAAGGAATTAGTGAAACTGCTTTTGAAGACCTTAAGACATTTTTAAGAAAACAACACACTTTTATCGACACATTTAAAGAACAACTAATTAAAATTGATTTCATCCTTCAGATAATTGATTATAGAACATTATCTGAAGAATTTGTAAGAAAAAATATAGATCATGTTAGATTGAATAATTGTTAGTCGTTTCGTTAAATTATCAGAAGAATTTATAAGAGAATATAAAGATCGTCTTGATGGGAAAGTATTAGTAAATACCAGAGTTTATCTATTGATTTCATTAAGGGAACATAAGGATTTTGTTCACTGGGCAACACTAATTAATTGTAATAAAATTCCAAGTAAACACTTTTACTCATATGATGTATCAATTTAAAAATGAAATTGATGAAAGTATGAAAATGTGGGAACGTGTACAGGAACTTTAAGAAAAAATTCTGAGTATTATTATGATACTGAGTATTATGAATCTGAAGATGACTAAATGTTTAAATAATTCAGATCATTTTCTTTAAAACTTTCTTCAATATATTCTAAAACAATATTTAAAAATGGTTGTATATTAAAATTAAAAGTTAAATGATAAACATAATAATTTTTAATTTACAAATATATTTTAAATACCTATTGTATACCTTTTGCTTAAATAAATATATTTTTTGATCAGATTCATAATTTATTATTTCTTTTGGAATAATTATAGTTTGCATAATTCACCAATTTGTTTAATTAATCTAATATATATTATTCTCTTTTATATTGCTAGAAATTTCTAACTTTTTATAACCATATGGGATTGTATCTATTCTGTTTTCTAAAACAATTCTTTTATCATCTTTATTACTCAATGCTAATTTATTTATAGTAATTGTATACAACTCATGATTATAACTTTTATACAAGTCATTTCTCTAAATTCCTCTTTATCTTCAAATAAACATTTCTTAAAGTTGCTCATATGGATTGTTTTATTTACAACATTTCTTTAATTCCCTTACATCTTACTGGACTTTTACCATCATATTCATAACAATACATCTTTGATCTTAAACCACAATATTCTTCTAAAGGAACACCAATCAATTCATCTTTAAATTTTCCTATTACTTTTTTATTCTTATCTGTATAACATTCATGGTCCTTTTTATAATCACTTGTATCAATTCATTAGTATTTTCTTTAATAATTTTATAAGGATCCTTTTTTAATTCTACAAAATAACTGTCTGTATCCATATACAATAGTTTCACATCTGGATCATATTTCTTTAGTTCATCATAATAAAATTTATACATATGTAGTTTTGATAAATCCAATACTGAAAATCCAATGTAAATTGGTTTGTCAAATTTAACTTTTTCTTTTATCATGTGACTTGCAATTCAATCACTATCAAATATTTTAAATGTTTTGAAATTTGGTTTTTTGCTTGTTTCAAAGAAAATTCTTCATTTCCAAGTTTTATATCACATCTATTTCTAACATTTTCCATAGATTTACCAAATACAGAATTATTCATCAATTTATAAAAATCTTTTTCAAATCACTTGTTGCTTTGGTTCGCATGTTTGTATTAAAGTCAATATATTCTTTCATGTAAGGTTTTTGATCAAATGCTATAACTCGACTTACATGTTTTAAAATCATTCCTTGTTCTAAATAATATTTTAAAATTTCTTGAATGAATCACATAATCTGTTTTATCAAGTAATGTAGTACATAACTTATTTTTGTAATGTTCTGGTGCTAATGGTAAATCTTTGTGTGTTTTTCATGAAGTTCTTTAGGATATTCTAATCAACTTCAAGAATGTACCCATAAGATTCATCACCTGTAAGTTCTAAAATTGTTTCTTTCCACTGATCGTAGTATATGTTTTAGGGTTCATCCAATTTATATCTTTATAAGGTAAATTTTGTGATAAGGCCCATCCATAAAGATTATTTGCATCAACATATAACATATAATTTTCTGGTTTAGTTGGATCATAATTTTTAATATATTTGTTATTTGCTTTACAATATCTTGTAACACATTGAGAAATTCCTCCTCTTATTCCTTTTTCAATCATTAAATACATATCATAATCATGAATCAATTGTAATTCAATCTTTGTTAACTTTAACATAGCATCCCATGCAAGACTTGGTGCAGTCAAATAATATGCAGGATCTAATTTGTAACAATTCAAACAAATTTTCTAAAATCTCAAAAATATCTGCAAGTAATAACACATCTTGAATATTATATAAATCAGAATAATTTCCAAGATTTTTTACTTTTAATTTATTCCAAACCTTTAAATAATGATGATAATCCTTTTCAGAAATGCTTTCACCTGTTAAAATTGAATCAAAATCACTTATTTTTAATTCTTTTGTATAATCTAGTTTCTTAATATCATCTATAAATTCATAAGGAAAGATGCCTTTACCAGATAATATCTTAAAGATTTCTTCTTCATCATTTGGTTTTCCTAACTATTATTTCATTTATACCATTATTTATAAAATTTGTTGTATGTTTAAAATCTTCAAGTTTTAAATTTTTTGCTAATTTCTCAATTGATGAAGCTAGAAATCTAAATGTATCAACAAATGAAAATTTTATGAATTTTCTTGGTTTATTATCACTACTCAAAACTCATAACCATAACCAGAATTTACTGTATAAATTAATATATTTTTCATCATTATTTGCTATTAAATCAACTTTCCCATATTGTTTAGCTAATTCTTTAATATATAAATGTGTATCATAATTACTCATATTATGACAAAACACTGGAATATTTTGAGGGAATTTTAAGTTTAGATTACAAGTTGCATGTGCTGCTCCTCTAAACTTTCCTGATAAATGACAATGATCCCTTACTTTATCTTTTTCAATTATACTATCACATATATTACAAATGTTTGAACTCTGATATGAAATTTCTTCTTCTTCAGTTAAATTCATTGGTTTTTTATTTTTTTGAGTTATATTTTTTTAGCAATATATTTAGACAATTTATTAAGCACCTCAAATAATTTTGTAGGGATATTTGGTAAATCTTCTTCATTTTTTGCTCTATAACATATTGGTTTATACATTCTATTTGTTACATTTGAGACTAAGTATAATGTAAACCCATAAGGAATATGTTTCTGAATTTTAGTAGTTGTTGATTTTTTTAGGAGAATTTTTACAAGTTGGTATTTTCTCTAAAATGCATTCAAAATCCATGTAAATTACATAAGGATGTTCAAACTTTTTATTATAGTTTTTGAATTTGACTGTTTGTCCTTTAAATGGCATTATTGGTCTACATGGTTCTAAAGATTTACAAATTATTAGATGGTTATTTAAATCCTCATTTCTATAGAAATAACTTAGACATCTTCTACAAATATATTTCTTAGCTCTAAATTTTGTTAATTGACTACTCACTAATTTACTTAAATCTGTTATTCAATATATAATGACTATCATCTTCAACTTTATGAAAAAGCAAATCAATTTCAAGTTTTGCATTGTAAATTTCTGAAATTTGTAATGGAACAACTTTATTATCTTCATCGATTCTATAAACATTTATAGGACATTGAAGGGTAATTATATTTTTGGTCAAATGATCTTTTTTCAAATATTTTTATATCTTTCAAACTCATTGGATAATCAAAACCTTTAAATATTTCATCATTTAGGTATTTACTATATTGTTTTACCCTATGTGGATGATCTAATTTCTTCATTTCAAATCTATCTACAGCACATCTGATTGCATAAATAAAACAATATTCATCTGTATTTTTAAAATTAATACAACATATTTTATTATTAATTTCATTAGGTAATTGAATATAAGAACCAGCATTCAATGCATTATTTTTACTTAATTTCAATTCTAGTTCAATACATCTTTTGAATGTCCAACCAGATCCTTTATTTGGATTATGTAACACTTCTCTTGAAATTAATTATTAAACTGATCATCAATAAAGTCATCAATATTTAAAATATGACTGCTTCTTAAATGATAATACATTTGTGTAGTTTGTATTCCAGAATCAACTAATGTTCTTTCATATTCACATGTCAAAGGACATCTGTCCCTTTAATGTTTTTAAACTCTTGTTTTCATTAACTTTTTAATTTCATTTCTGTTTTGATTCCAAATATTCAGGTATATCTAGATCTTCATTAGAACTGGTCAATGTATAGTCTTGGAAATATCCTTTAGAGGATGCCATTTCTTTAATATCAATTACATTTTCTTTTGTATTGGTTTATTTTTAAAATGATCATTTAATAATCCACTTAATTCTTTTCTAGTTTTATTAGCAATTTTAATATTATTTTTTACTGCTAAGTTTTGAATATAATATAATGACCTATACCTTAAATTATTAGGATCTTCTTTTACTTTGTTTAATCTTTTGATTAACTCATCTCTAGATAAACTTTCATAATTTCTAACAGATAACTTATTAGCAATATTGTTTAATTTTTCATGGTTAAATATGGAATAATTTGTTGAATTGTATGATTTCTTAATTTCTTTCAATTGTTTAAGATTTTTTATTTTTATAATCATGAATTTGATTCTTTTTACACCAATCTTTTAAATCATTTTTTTCTTTATCATATATCATTCTATTTTTGTAAATGTATTTTAGAATTATAATGCCTGTCATAGTTTTTACTTAATATAGTTTTATTACAATAAGGACTTTCAATGTTGTTTTCATTAGGCATCTTTATTTATTAAGAAAAAAATTAGAATAAACATTTTAATTTTTATTATAACTTAATTTTGATGATATTTTGATCGAAAATGATTATGAAAACTTGTTAGCCACTTTATTTCTCTTCCACAATTACATATAGTTGGAACTACTGCCATTTCTTTGTAACATTCAAATACAATTATAAAAATTTTTTATCTTTATTATATACTGATTTATAAAATTTTGAAATGTCCTTAGTTTCTTTACAAAACTCTTACAATTTCTTTTCTTTTATTTCAAAATTATTATCAAATTCTTTTCGACATTTCTTACATTGACTATGTAACCATCTTTTGTAAATTTATTTTTATGGAATTCTACTACATCTTTTGTTTTTTTACATATACCACATTTGTTTTTTCTTTTATTTCAATATTATTAACTTCTTTACGACAATTTTTACAAGAACTATGTAAACCATCTTTTTTGTTTTATCTTTAAAAAACTTCTGTGAAATATTTAATCTCTTTACATTTGCTACATTTCTTTTGTCCTTCCATTTAGTATGAAAAATGTTTACAAACAATGTTTTCTTTAATTCATAATCATAAAAACTCTTCCGATTATTCTTCATTATTTAAATCTCTTATACTATATGTAACAGGATCTGTATTATTTATTCTATAGATTACAAATATTTTCCCTAGACCAATTATTCTTATATTTATTTGAAAATGTAGACTTTTTATTTGAAAATTCTAACCCTATCACCTATTTTAAATTTGATTTTGCTACTATTTTTTTGGTGTGGAACATATTTAAAAACAGTTTCTTTTAAATCTATTTCTGCTTCTTCATTCACTTCATTTGGTTTCATTTTTATAGTTGAATGATAAGAATTATTATAATCTTTAACATTTTTTGGTAAAATATTAATCCATTTAAAGTTTTTATTAATTTCAAAAAGAACTTTCATTTTTTCATTTTGGGTTCTGTTATATCTTTCGATTATACTAGATTTTTCTTCATTTTCTGTGTGATAAAGTTTAATGTTGTATTTTTCTAAAATTTCTTTAAATCTTTATTTAAAATTCTAAACCTTTATCAGTATGTAATAATTTGGTGGTTTATGGCCAATTTCGATTGCATTTTTAATTATTTCTTCAAATGCTTTTGCAACATTTTTTACCATCTTTTTTCTTTAAAGGTTTTTGACCAAAACATATTTGAAAAAGTATCTATTAACATTTAACATATATTTATAACCATTATTTTCTTTTTCATAATTTCTCATAACAATTAAATCAGCAGCCCATAAGTCATCAATTGCTTAAGTTATTATTTTTCTTTTTTCAAATTTTTGTCTAACAGGTGCATGAATTTCTTTTGCTTCAATTATTTGATCCTCTTTTTTTAATTCTTTTTTAATAATTGGTTTCATTTCTTTTTTGATAATTTTACTTTTATTAGTTTTACAAATTGGCACATTTTGTAGCTATTCTGAACAATCCATTTTTCATTTCTACAATTTGTGGAGTGATATTTTTAGTTTTCTTTTTACATTTGTGTGCAATGTATTAATTCATTTAAATGGTCCATTTAATTTAATTAATACATTGCTTTTTTCTTCTTCGAAATTTTTTATCTTAAATGGAGTTCTTAAACGAATTGAATGATGTAGGTGAATTAAGATTTAAAGCATATAAACCTTTAAAAGATTTAGAACTAAATAAAAATATAAGATTATAAAATTGGAAAAATTTAAAGATAAATATGGTTATACAATTATTGCAGATTTAGAAGAATTTAAAGTACATTTGCCAAGTAGATTTTTAAAAATGTTTTTGATGATAAGAAGATTAAAGAATTTAACAAACTGAAAATATTAATTTGATAGTTAACAGAAATAAAGATTATTAAAGAAAAGAATGTGCAATTATTAAATTTGAATAAAATATTATAAGATTTCATTTGAATAAAATATTATAGAATTATCGAAATTAGATTGTGCAATTATCAAATTTGAATAAAATACTATATGAATTTCATTTGAATAAAATATTATAAGAATTTGATTTCATTTTTTGATAGTTTTAATAAGAATATTGATAACTTTTTTTTATTTTTTTTTAGTATTAGGGATTTTTTTATTTTTTTTTTAAAAAATTGTAATTTTGGGGTTTAAATTTTTTTATAAATTTGTTTTAAAGTGGTTGGGGAAAGTGTTTTTTTTGGAGAGTTTTTTGGTTAAAAAACCTTTTGTCCCCCAAAATTTTGGGCTAGGTGTTATCATTACTATCTAAATTATAAATTTGTATTACAAACGTTTTTTTCGCGAAAAACCCCTTTTTTTCATAATTTGGCCCTTTCTTTTAAAATGAGCAAGGGAAATATTCCCCGAGGTGGGGGCCTTTTTATATTATTTTAATATTTTCATAACAGTGAGAATTCCCTGAGTTAGAAAAGTAATTCATTTTACGTTGATAAATAGATTTGTAAATTTTTTTTTTTTTTTTTTCCTTCTTCTTAATTAAAACAAGATCATTTTAAGAAAAGAAAAAAAATTAAAAAATCAGTTTTTTTTTAAGTAACCTATTTGGAAACCCAAAATTTAAAAACCCAAAACGTGAAATTTTAAAAGTCACAGAGAATAAAAAAATGACTACCTTGAGGAGAAAGGAATTTTTATTAACAAAAGAGCACTTTAAATGTCAGTTATAAATAATCTAGCAATTTTTTTTTCCCTTATTAAACAAAGAAAACCGTGTTTTGATGATTCTGCTTACAGAACAGAACAAGAATATTGGACCTTAGATATATGTAGTCCTGGAGTAGCTGTAATAACTCTAGACGAAATACTCAGCATTTTTTTAAAATCCAACAATATTTAAAGAGACTTATATCAATGTAATATAAAACAGATAATGTTATTATTTTAAATAATAATGTCACTATTTTACTACGACTTTCTTTAATGTTCATTCATTAAATATTTACATATTTTCCTTTAATATGGAAAATACTTCGTTTATATCTTCGTCACTGATCTTATACTTTCCACAGAGCATATTTCAGACTGCTGAAATTATCATTAATAAAACGGTTGATTGGTAGTTTTCTAAAGTATTCGAACTGTATATCAATATTGTGACAGTAAATATATGAATATAAAATACGATTGTTATATAAACTAACCTATATATTTGTTATGAAATAAATCAAAATCGTATGGATAGTATGAGGGATGTTGGCTTTTAAGCTCACAGTTAAAATGGGTATTTTTCACTCCAGTATTAATTACTTTATTTTATAGATAAGTAAAATAACCATAATTTTAGAAAATCCTAAAAATATATTTCCAAACACCTGATATCCATCAAGGATATGTCCCAGTAAAAAAAGGTTACGCACCCAGTGCTTCTTGTACTTAGCTGACCACAAACCGAGACTGTCCACCTCCAAACATGAACTCTGTTTCGTGGAGAAGTGATTACGCAATACTGCCTGACGCGTTCATAAGTAATTACCGCAGTGTTTTCTGCATGGGGTTGGAAGTGATGGAGGGTGGAGGCTTTCAATGACCACAAACCGAGATCGTCAATCTCCAAACATGAAATGAGTTTCGTGGAGAGGTTATTACAGAATGCTAACTGACGTGTTCACAAGTAATTACCGCAGTATTTCCTGAAAGGGATTGGAAGTGATGGTAGATTAGTATGACCACAAACCGATCTTGTCAATCTCCAAACATGAAATGAGTTTCGTGGAGAGGTGATTACAGAATGCTACCTGACGTGTTCACATGTAATTACCGCAGTATTTCCTGAAAGGGATTGGAAGTGATGGTAGATTAGTATGACCAGAAACCGATCTTGTCAATCTCCAAACATGAAATGAGTTTCGTGGAGAGGTGATTACGCAGTAACGCCTGACGTGTTCACATGTAATTACCGCAGTATTTCCTGAAAGGGTTTGGAAGTGATGGTAGATTAGTATGACCAGAAACCAATCTTGTCAATATCCAAACATGAAATGAGTTTCGTGGAGAGGTGATTACAGAATGCTACCTGGCGTGTTCACATATAATTACCGCAGTATTTCCTGAAAAGGATGGAAGTGGTGGTATATTAATATGACCAGAAACCGATCTTGTCAATCTTCAAACATGAAATGAGTTTCATCGAGAGGTGACTACGCAGTAACGCCTGACATGTTCATAAGTAATTACCACAGTATTTCCTTAAAGGGGTTGGTAGTGATGGTATATTAGTATGACCAGAAACCGATCTTGTCAATCTCCGAACATGAAATGAGTTTCGTCGAGAGGTGATTACGAGTAATGCCTGACGTGTTCATAAGTAATTACCACAGTATTTCCTTAAAGGGGTTGGTAGTGATGGTATATTAGTATGAACAGAAACTGATCTTGTCCATCTTCAAACAAGAAGTGTAGTTTGTTGAATGGTGATCACAGAATACTACCTGTCGTGTTTACATGTAACTACTATAATGTTTCCTGTATGAGATTGGAAGGGTGGAGGGTTCTAATAACTACAAACCGAGTGCCCATTTCCAAACATGAGCTGCGTTTTGTGAAGAGGTGAAAAAAGAATATAGTCCTGCATCTTCATATGAAATTATTCTAGCTTACATTTGTCTTGTGGTCGACATGCAAGGCTTTGTTTTCTTAGGGTATTCGACTAAATTGCAAGTGTAAAAATTAGGGAGTGTAATATTTTTTTTAATTTATAAAATTGAGGTTAAATATTAGAAATATAATCTGATAGTTTTATTTAATAATAGTTATGTCAAATAACAATATTTCTAATTTTTTAAATAGTGTAAAATATAAATACTATTTTTAACTCAAATTATCACATGAATCTCATGTCTGTAAGACAGGTATTACAGATTTGAGTTTAGCTGCACTAATACCACAATCAAATAGTATACAATAACGAAATTCCGTAAAAAATTGTCGTCAAGTACGACGCTAGCGCTCCAAGGAGCCAGATTATAAAACTACACCACATTATCGCTGTAATGTGTTGTGTCTTGGAAAGACGTGGAATAATAAAAAATGAAAAAGTGCTTTGACAGATGATAGACATAATGTTTTTGATATTTTATATTAACAGCTATGGATATAAACAGCACAGATACGCACTCCTGTGGCATTTCTCACTAACTAATTTAGTTACTGGCATAAATATTCTTACTACACGATAAATATATTTAAGAAATAATCAAGGCTAGTGGTCATTTATCCTGCCCTTCTTAAACAGACACTCAGTTGAAGATACAGTATGTAGTAGAGCATTGTTGAATGATAATAATCAGCTAATTTTGTTTCCCTTTTTTGGCACTTGACCGGAGGAGCGCTACGGTAGCCCTGTCTAGTAATAAGGCTCACGAGCTAAGTAGGTCTAACCTAACTTTTCCTTCGGTTCGCTTTAATTAACATATTTCGCTATTTTATTTCAGTTAAACTTAAAGTGTAATGTAATTTTTACAGTTAAAGTGTGATTAACCGTTGGTAAGAAACGTCTCTCCGTATATCGAGTAGCACTTAATATCCAACGGCGTTAACCTGTGATCTAGCTACAAATATGTGTTGCGGGAATTGTATAATTTGACACGGTGAAGGCGTTTTGTAAAGTTCTTCGTGCAGTTGGTAAGAAACGTCTCCTCGTTTGTCAAATTGTACTTAATATTTAATGGCGTTAACCAGTGATCTAGCTACAATAATGGGTTGTGGAATTTGTATCACTAGACTCGGTGAAGGCATTTTGTATATTTGCCCGTGCAGTTAGTAATAAACGAGTCTCCGTATTTCTAGTAGTACTTAACATCCAACGGCGTTAACAAGTGATCTTGCTACAAATATGTGTTGCCGTAATTGTACCACTAGACACAGTGATGGTGTTTTGTATTCATATTATATGATTGTAAAAGGTTTTCCGAACTTACAAATTATTATCAATTTATAATAGTGTTTAATAAGCATTTACCCTTATTCTACCGCCACCAGTTTTGTGTTCAACTAAACAACTAACTATGGAAGTTAAACGGTGAGGTGTTTTACTATCTGTAATTATACTTTGATAATTAATTGTAAATAACCAACCACGAAGTAACAATAGCAATGTCTGAATAACACAAGAGTTGTAAAAGCATCGATTAGTTTGTATTTTGTAAACTGAACTCCAACTAACGTCGTGGGCGTACTTCTCTTACCTGCACTATGTAGCTGTATTTATCTTCAAATAACACAAGGTGATTTTATGTTCACTATCTGTAAAACAAACACGTATCTTGTCGCTTTGTATAACATAATCAAGTTGTTGTTTATAATTGATTTGGTAGGTACACTATGCTTACGAACATAAACGGCTATTCAATGCATTAAATAAAATATTAAAGTTTTAAGTCTTTTTTGAGGTAAATAAAGATTGTTTTTAATGTGTAAAATATTAAAACATTAAGAACTGTAAATGACATTATAAAAGTTACAGACCTAGTAATTATATTTGAAACTCATAGATAAGTTTCGATCGTATAAACTTTGTGTATCTATTTTAACAGTTTAGTATATTTTTAGTGTTTATTAAAGCATGGATTATGAAAACGATGGATTAAATTGTAATACTTTTATCCATTGATATTAAATGAAAATTATTACAATATTTATTTATTTTATTTATTTATGTATAATAGTCAAAGACACCTTATACGCTAAAATATAGCTAGGCAGATGACTTGTCAAATAACAACAGTGATATTAAACAATATAATAATAAATATGTAACAAAGATGAGCAGCTAAATATATATACACCAAATAAAAGTTTTCGCTACTGGTAAACCACCCGTCCCGACGTGGAATCCAGTTAGTCTGAGGCACTGTAATAACAATTTGAGATTAAATATTTAAAGAGTCTCTTCTTAAACATCTTATAATCATCCAGGCCTTTTAACTCAACTGGTAGAGGATTGTATAGTCTTACACAGGAGTAAAAAGGGGAATTTTCGAGAAAAGTTGTTCGATGAATAGGATACTGCAAAATGGAAATGTTTCTAGTATTATAGCAGTGTGTGTAATTCATGTTAGAAAATCTCTCATAATTTGACTTTACAAAAAGCAAAGACTTGAACAAGTAAGCTGATGGTAGAGGAAGAATCCCTAAATTTTGGAAATGTTTCCTGCAAGAGTCATTGTGAAGAGAACCACTGTCATAAGTCTAATTATTTTCTTTTGTTTTAGAAAAACCTTAGATGATTGAGAAGAAATTGCACAAAATAACAGTCCATATGTAATCAGCGAATGTACATATGCAAAATAAACTTGTTTTAGGGTGTTTAGATCTACAATAGTGGAGAGAGTTAAAATAGCGTAAAAAGCCTTGCTAAGCTTTTGGAGCAATTGATTAATATGCTGATGCCAAGTTAGGCAAGAATCCACTTCCAGACCAAGAAATGTCGTGGATGTGACAATGTTGATATTCGGTGACAGAAAGGATGTATTATTTAAAGTACAGTTAATCCGGTTGATTTGAAAGTTTATAAAATATGACTTGTTTGGATTTAAATGAAGGCCATTTGCATTGAACCAGTTATTTAATAGAATTAATTGTTCCGATAGTTGTTTTGAAAGAATATTTCTGTTTTTATGTGAAACAATGAAAGAGGTAGTTAGCGTAGAGAACCATCTCCCCACTAGAAGTGACCTCAGGGAGATCATTTACATAAATGAGGAAGAGTATAGGACCCAATATTGAGCCCTGAGGCACTCCATAATTCATTACTTGAAATTCACTCTCTGCTTCTGAATCAATCACAATTTTTTGTCGACGATTGTGCAAGTAAGAAGCAATCAAATCAAGTGCCACTCCTCTTATGCCATAAGACCACAGTTTCCCAATCAGGACGTTTTGGTCTACACTGTCGAATGCCTTGGACAGGTCACAAAAGGCACCAACAGTGTGCTGCGACCCATCCACGGCACTAGACACTGCAGTAAAAAACTCAAAAATTGCGTTACAAGTGTTTTACCCTTTAAAAATCCAAATTGACGACAGTGAAAAAATTTTATTTCTATCAAAATATTCATATAATCTATTAAAAATGATTTTTTCAAAGACCTTTGAAAATGAAGATACTATTGGTTATAGATAAACCAACAACTATATATAACTAAACGAAATAAAATAATAACATCTTTACACAATCATTTTCTAACTCTTGTTTTCTAGGATTATTTTGGGTATTTTCTGTCTGTACGTAATGTCAACTGTAATCATTTCAATAAACAGTTAAGTATTTTGCAAGTTCAAGGGCTTTTTGTAATGAAATTGAGCATTTATTATTTGTTTAGCAATTTATTTAATATCATTTTTAATTGGTCATTTCCAGTTATTCTCATTATTTTGTTAGTTCTTGTATCATGCGTGTTACACAATCTTCATATTTGTAACGCATAAAATAATACTTTTAATCAGCTTTAAGTCTGCAAAGCCTGTTTACAGTTCAAGGTTTACTTATCAAATAAGTATTAAAAATTAGAGTAAAATAGTTTATTCTAGAATTAAAATGTTATCAAGTGAAACGAATAGTCTGGAACAATATTAAAATAATCCTGAAGAACTTTAGTTAAACCTATAAAGATTCTTGTTGAATGTTAGCTACTTTGATCTCCCTAATGGAGATAATTAGAGCTTTACTATTCTACTAGTTAAGTAAAATACGACAAACATACACAAGAACTAAGTTTGCTTCAGACTCTTCTGAAGGAAACCTTTTGTTGTTTTAACAAAGAATCTGATTGAACTTAGTAATTACACGGTTTGGATAAAGTAATCACTAATTAGCCTATTTAATGCTGGATATTAAAGAACAACAGTCTCTACTTCAGTCTTGGCGCCACATTAAGTATGGCGTCAGTTATTAAACTTTTAAGAGCATAATTAGCTCGTAAATACTAGTTGACTTGTAATAAAATAAACATTCTACTCTCTACACTTGCCTCCAGTAGAAGGGTGTTCGATCTAGTTTTCCTGCATAAAATAATCAATTTATTATTGACTCTCCAGAATTTCTCTAGCGTATATCCTTTCCAGTTCCTGGAATATATTTCTATCAATCAGCGACCACTCGAACAACTATAGTTACTTTGGTATAGTTACTCGAACAACTATAGTCATCAAATTGTAAATAAATTAAAATGTTTTCGTTTTTATTCCTAAATAGTTTTATTGTATAGCTCACATAATGTAAAAAACATTCAAAAAGTGTTTTTAGTGTTTTTCTTACTTTGAGCGCATTAGTTAAAATAAAACCTTTTTGCTTGATGACCTATGTTCTTTGCATAGCTATAAATGTGCCTTTTTATATTTCATTTTATATCTCTTGTAATTGCATTTAAGATTAGCTAAACCTTATATTTTAGAGTTCCAAATCAACACTAATTGTACTTCCAACTGATGCATCTCTAAATTGACATCCAAACAACAGTTTACTTAAA
Organism: Stictocephala bisonia; assembly: GCA_035578905.1. NCBI lineage: Eukaryota > Metazoa > Arthropoda > Insecta > Hemiptera > Membracidae > Stictocephala > Stictocephala bisonia. The sequence goes on from JAQJVL010000144.1 coordinate 864,497, forward strand.
GGTGTTTGAAGCAAAGAGTACAACAGGTTATATGACAGGCTACATCACCATATCAAAGACCTCCAACGTCGGCCCTTGTTGGGTCATCAATTATTCAAATACTCCTTGGATAGATCACGTATATGAAGGGGTTTGATGAAATTCTCACACACTGTAGTCCCAGTTTTACTTTAAATATTACCTTAAAATATCGTATGGCTTTCATAGACCATCTACCAAACCATAAAAGATTAAACAACTAGACAAATCATAAATATCTAAATAAAATGATTTTATTTAGTTTAGAAATTTTATTTAGATAAATCTAAATTAATATATCTAGATATGTCTAATACATCTAAGTGTAAATAAATAAATCTATATATATATATATATATATATATATATATATATATATATATATATATATATATACATATATTATTTTATTTAGATATTTCTACTCAACAAAATATTTGAGTCATAGTTTTTAAATACTGATCTCCCGTCACAAAGCTAAATATAGGTTTCTTAACAATTCAAACTATGGATCACATAGTTAGAATTGCCCATTGTGTTCTTTTTAAGGAAGATTAGACGGTCTTCATTCAATCAGAGAAGGTGTTGAATGGTTAAGTAGTAATTAAATAACAAAGACTTACATACTTTGTATGTAATGTAATGCATGCCCCTGCTTCCATACTAACGATAGTGGGACAGAAAGGCACTAACTGCATAAATGGTGTCGCTTGATTCAATTTTCACTTAACATGTTATTATTTGAGGGAGAACATTGAAAAAATAAGACTTCAACTTGAGAAAGAAGCTACGAAAAGCCACTATTTATTAATAAACCCATATGTACAAATCGCTGTTCGAATCATGTCAGATATTCCCATGTTTTGGTGGAAACAATATGAGACCTGTAATTTTAACATAACTTTGAAGATTGAAGTTAAGGCACTTAACTTTCTTTTTATGGAATATTTAAATATAATATTTTGAAAGAAAAATTTGGTGTGTTACATCAATTATCGACATTAACAAAATCTACAAATAACACTGTGACTGGAATTTATAATACGAATAACAATATAAATATATATATTAACATAAATATGTTCGCTAAGTCTTTAGTTGTACGTCAGCCATTCAAAACAGTGTAACTTAAAAAATTTAGAAACTTAAACTGAACTAAGAAATAATTAAGTATTAAATTTCACAATATATTTGTTAAGATACTGAATGATACTAAAATTATATTGATATTGTAATTAAAATAGTATAAAACTACTTACTATTTTGAATTTTGTAGTACATACATGATAAAATAGTTTATACACTAAATCTACGAAATATTTTTGAAATATAGAAGTACACAATATATCAATAGATAATTTATAATATATATTCAAAAATCCATAACTTCTTAAATGTAACTTTGTGAAATACGTAGTTTATTTTTTCAAATTATACAGATGATAGATATATTGAACAGAGCTTTTATAAATATAGACATTTAAATATATTCAAATTAATATTAATCTTGATTAAAATACTTGACATAATGTTAAAATGTTCAAGGCCAAGAGAAGTGGCTTTCAACGAGAATGGAGAGTTTAGGACTGAAGGCCCCAGTTATTGTAAGGTGCCACAGACTCAATAAGGTCAACTTTTATTTGACGATTTAATTTAGAACTCCCCCAACCCCAAAAAGGTTATTAAAAGTCTTTCACAGAATAAAAAAACTCTTACTTTAACCTCAAAATTTGATGGCACTTATATAGAAAACCAATCTTAGTGTTGTATTATATAATTTTTGTTAAATTTGTCAACCGACAGAATATAATATTTAGTTGTAATTTATGGAAGGCAGTTTGTGAAAAAAATGGCAATATATAAAAACTGTTCTACGATAATTTGATATTTGGGCTATTAATAAATAGCTCTTTCTGAGGGACAGTTGAACTTAGTAACAATGACTACACTCGTTCATCTATACTCATCACACTTATTCGCCCCTAATATTCAGCCATATCTTTATATGATCGGCGTCTTACCGATGAATAATGATAATGAATAAATGCCTTTAAGATTAATGTTTCAACGAGTGTTAGAAGCTAAAGCAGTGTAATTAATGAGTCCAGACGGTAATTAAAACTGGCGTTAACTAATCAACAAGAACTAAACTGAAGTATTAAACACCTTTTACAGAAGGTCTTACAACAACAATAAACGTCACTTAGGCTTTAATTAAGGAAGGGTGAGTAATAATTAATTACAGGCTGCTAAGACCGGGAGACTAGTGAATTTAAACAAACCGATAAAATATCTACTATTATTATTTCAAATCCTATAATATTAAAAATATGTAACCTTTACAGGTTAAAACATAAAGAAATGTTTACAGTTTACTGAAATTATAAAATTATTGAATACAAGTGCAATGGACTTAAGTCAATAAGTACATTAACAACTAATACTAACACATGTGCTGTCTTATCTACTAGCTTCCCTTTAGTTATAATATTGAAAATAATATGTGTATATGTAAAACACAACTTGAACCTATAGGGTTAAAATACATTTTATTTTGCTTATTTATTATACAATCAGAAACCTTCCAGATTTTAAGACGAGATAATGAGTAATTTTTTTATTTAACATTTTTATCAAAAGTTTTCAGTTAAAGGACAAGTGACATAAAATGTTGACATATCACAAAGATTGTATTACAACATAGAGGTTTGTTGAATTTATTGCATAAACACAGATAGTTATTTATGTCTACATGATAAGAAATAGGTAAGAAATAAGTGGTTTTAATTCAAAGCTCCTTTCGTTTAATGACATTTTAAAATTTAAACCTAAGTAGAAATCCCGACATAATATTAAATAGGTCACGTTTGGCAAGAAGATAATGTTTCATGACATGCTAAGAACGAGTTGTGAATAAAATAAACAGTCCTGAATACACTTTACTTCCGTCATGCATCAAGCTACAAAGTGGTCAGCGTCTACCATCACAGCTGCTCCACTAACAGACTAGGTTTCAAAAACCATCTTACTCAAATTACCGGAATATACTCCTATTTGAAATTTTAATACTACGAATCTAAAGTAACGATTCCAACGATTCCACATGAGATAAAAAGCTTAAAATCTAAGTACATAAATTAATTATCAAACTTTTATCACTAAATATCTATTTCATTTATATATTCAGAAGCAACTTTCATACAACAATTTATAAAGTGTCTGATGGTTTGAAAGTAAAGTGGAAATCAAGTTGTAGACACTGAGTTCAGTAATGTTTGAGAAAATATACAGATTAGTGTTCTTAACACATCATAAGAGAGTAGTATGTACTTTGCCTAAGTGGTGATATACATAGTCACTGAAATATTTATTTGTCATAGTTAGTACTTAACAAAAGCCTTGATCTAAAGACTTGTAAACAATATTTTTTCACATTTTCGTGTACAGATTATCAAGTTAAATATTCAATTATTGAAAATACTATTTAGTTATACAGTTAAAATTTATTTTATTTTCTTTATTTACGCATAATCACATAATACGGATAAAGCGTATAATTTGACAGACATTTATGATAGTAAAATAAGCGATAATAAAGCTAATGTCCTGATTACATAAATATATTATAACATACAGCCTATCATGTTATGACGGTTTTATTACTAGAATAGCTAATAAAAGTCTATAATAAAAGCATATTTTAAAGAAGTATATAAAATTCTATAGGGTGATATATTCATACACTAAATGTGTACATTATTTTATTGCTCACTTTTGACCATAATTTGTTGTTTTATATGTATAGTTTCTTCATTATTTTTGTAACTAAATATATTAATTTGACGATAACTTATTATCTTTTTATTTTAAAACTTGTTTATGCCTGTGTAATTCCAAATTTTTACAGAATAATATGAATATACATTTAAGTGCGATATAAGAAACAGATCATTTTCATTCTTGTAAGAAAAAATACATTAAATAAATATATATAAATTGGAATACGTTTTTAATAACAAAGTTACTACTATAAGACAACGACTGATATTATTCTATAAGACATTTTATTTAGTCTTTTTAATAATGGAAATACCACTGTACTTGTATGGGTGGTCGGGTGGGTCAATACCACTGTACATGTATGGGTAGGCGGGTGACAAGTACTAAAGCAAACAGATATCATTCTGTGTTTAGTTAGTAGCTTTAAATGGATATCCGGTATTTAAAAAAAAATTAATGATACTTAAGGTTTATTTAAATAAATCACTAGCACATTGACTGTTATTCACGTTTCATTGTTTTTGTTTTTATATCAGGTCATCAATGAATACACAAGGCGTACTAAATAACTTAGAGTATGACTGAAAGCTATTTAGTACTATTATACTATTTTACAGCATTAATATCTTTGAATTTTTCTGACATAAATAGACCCAAAGTTTTGCCGAAGCTACGACCTGTATGAAGCTGAATGAAATATGTATGTCACCATTTCTCACAGCATCCAGAGGCAAAAGTTACTGGAGCTTATATTGTGGTTTACATCAGCTGTTTAACTTGTACAGAGGTTAGAGATTCAGTTTGAGTAGAGAATTTTTCTAGAATACCCTTCAATTTATTAAAACGCACTTTGAGAAGAGCAGTTACACGTGAGTAGATGGAACTGTTAAACTCACCCGTTTTGGGAGGCATGGTGAGATAATTAAACGATAGTTAATTACAAGAGACAACAATACAGTGATATGAACCAAAACATAAATTCATAAACATAAATTTTTGGCATAAACAAGCTATTTATTTTGGACACACTGAGATGTGAGATAATTAATAAAAAAAAAAAAAAAAAAAAAAAAAAATTAAAAATAATACATTGAACAGTGTTCATGGAAAACCCTTATAGCTTGAAAGTAAATTGGGGGGGGGGTGGGTTATTGTACTAGTTCTGTACCGATATTTATTCATATATTATAAGTATCGTTGGTATTTTAAATATAAATGTGTATTAAGAAAGTATTACTTGAAGTTCTTACGCAGCTGTAAACACATATTTAGAAAGGAGAAAGAAAAACGCGTTGGTAAATCAATTGTAAATTTAGTGATTTATTAGGAGAACAAGTGAAATATAAAAAATGATAGGGTGAAGTTATTAATTGTTTGATGGAAGGTCTGTGCGTTTATAATACGAAATAGTACTAATTATAAGTACCATAATGATAAATAACTCATGAGCACAAAAAGTATATTTTCAAGCCGAAAATACATAAAATATTCACTCTTGTGAGGTCATCATAAGTCTTGAAAAATACATTTTCTTTAATCAAGCTGCATAAAAATAATAAAAAAAATATATTAGATATTTAACAAACGTATCCTGTAAAAATAATAAAATGCAACAATTTTAAGTAAAACTTTACAAAAAGCATCAAAATTAAAAATTAACAGGAGTACTTAATATATATATATCCAAATATAATTAAAATCAATACAATTATAGTATATCTAATGGACTCTCTGGACCAGCGATATGTCCAAGTGATAGTTGGAATAACTCTCATCCAACTGTTAACTTTCCTAATATCCTGATGTACCTTGTTTAAGTTTCTTATTATTATATTATAACTGGTTGAAGTGTTATGCAGCACTAGTTTTAATAACTATTTATGTTTTATAAGTAAGGAACAGTAAGGAAAGTGCTTGTATATGAAATACACACTAATTGTTACTGTGGTCTACTGGAGGTAAATCACTTTTAGAAACTTTCAACTTCAGGATTGTTTCAGTGGAATTACAAGTATGAAATAAAATAAAGTTCTGAAACTATATCGTACAAATTATTGTTTGGCGAATTGATACATTCGTTATTGATATAATACTGTTTATAGAGATATTTACTTCGCTATGAAATATGTTAATTACTTAAAAATTGATATTTTTTAAACCTAATAAATGTATGATTTATTATATTAGAGGTTTATATTACCTTATATTCCGTCAAGTGGTCCAAGACGTCGTCAGGTGGTGACCGGTTTCGACTAACTCATGTAGTCATTTTCAAGCCGAAAATACATAAAATATTCACTCTTGTGAGGTCATCATAAGTCTTGAAAAATACATTTTCTTTAATCAAGCTGCATAAAAATAATAAAAAAAATATATTTTTATGCAGATTGATTAAAGAAAATGTATTTTTAAAGGCCTATGATGACCTAGCAAGAGTGAATATTTTATGTATTTTCGGCTTGAAATTGATTACATGAAGTAGTCGAAACCGGTCGCCATCTGACGACGTGTTGGGCCACTTGACGGAATTTAAGGTAATATAAACCTCTAATATAATTAGACAATGGTCCGGAGGCAATATATTATGAAATTATAATTTATTATCATTTTATTATGATTAATGAGGTTTAAACGTATAAGGTAATTTAAATTAATATTATTACTAAGCTTTATTTGGCACACTAACATTCATTTATATATCATATATTATTAATTATGAGCAAATTGATCTGTCTTAAACATTAATACTCTTGATCAGTTGTTTTGATTAGAATCTCCTTAAATTTGAAACAAATTTAAGGCAAGGTATTGTTATTTTTAGTTATATTGAATGTTTTATTGTTATGAATTTTTAATGCCATATGTATTAGAAAAAGACGCATGGAAAACATCTGTGAGGATTATACAGGTATAAGATTGATGTATTTTTTAGGGAAGATCATCAGTTATGTAACATAAAAAGCGGTTGGTAGAAAAATGCCACACTTGACGTTGGACACACAATGAGTGCTGGACCATCGATTTCACGGACTACTATAGAAAAATAAAGGATCAACAATCAATGTCCAAGCGTATTTATTGTCTGTTATTTATATTACATTTTATTTCATATTATATAGTTTAACTAAATTATTCTTTAAATAATATAAATAATAGGCTGACCTCTTTAATGCAAGTCACTCGTAAAAAGTAATAATTTATGGAGTTTGACAGAAAACATTCTAAACAATATACTATTTTAAATAATTTTTTTAAAGAACAAGAATATTATGGTTGTAACATATATAAAAAATAGTATTTTAAATATATCAGAATACTGTATGATAAAAAATTACAATATTTTAAATCAAACCATTCAATTACATTAGAAGAATACTTCCCTTGATTGTTTGAGTTCTACAGAGAAAGTTTGAAAGGAGTCTGTTCTCAAACAAGCAAACATTCCACCCATGTACTTAGTAACAGTAAGGCAGAGCGGTGTTTTATTCAAACTCTAGCCTCAAATATATTTATTTATTTATTTAACGGTAATAACCATTTACAATTTGATGTTTATAAATAACGTATAATAATACTATATAACCAAATTACTATGAGAAACTTTGATGGCAAACGTTCAATGTGTTTCAATATAGTATACATGGAAGAAAACAATTTGGACAAACAGTAATAAATAACAGTAATAAACAACATAAATAATAACAGTAATAAACGGAAGTAATAATATAACAGGAATACATAACAGTAATAAATATCATTAATAAATGGAAGTAATAAAATAACAGGAAAAACATAACAATAACAAGAACAGTATAAAATAACAATAATAAATAGAAGTAATAAATTAATAGACACACAGTATAAATAACAAGCACTAATAGGAGGCTCATGGAGTCATGCTAAATTAGTTAAAGTAGCTTTGAGACTTAATTCAAGGCAAAAACGATCTCAGCAAATTACAACAATCAATTTTCAACAAACAAGAGTCCTTAGAAAACGAAAAAAAAATCTACAGTAACTTATGTATACTATCTTTAAAAGAATTTTGACTTGAGTTGAAGAAGTCTACATGAGGTGCAACAATATTCCCTTGACGTTGGATGCGGACCAATGTGGAGTACAGCGCATAGTTCGTGTTGAAAAATCCATATATAGGACATCGACTTGTTCCCTCCTCACAAAGGCATCCACTACAAATTTCTGAAGAGAAATTAGGTTTGTAGAAGTAGACCGTCCACATACAAATCCATGTTGATTTGGAGCCAATTGCTTCCACAAGAATGGTCCAACATTCCTTAAAACTATTCGTTCAAAAACCTTGGCAAGTCCTGACTGAATTGCAATTGGTCTATAGTTAGTTACGTCATCAGCCGGTCCTGATTTATGTATAGGCACAATGTAACTATTCTTGAGTTCTGACGGGTATATACCCAATTTCAGAGATCTATTGAAGAGACCAACCAAATGACCGGACAAAACAGGACTGCAATACCTCAATACTAATGGCGGGATTAAGTCAGGTCCACATCCCTTTGAACATCTAGAGAGTTAAGGGCGTCTTGCACCTCCTGGAGAGTGACTTGGCAAGATGAAAGTGCATCAGAATAATTGAAACTAAAGCCTCCTGGTAGGTAGTGAGGATCTGAGGGTGTAAATACCGAGTTAAAGAAATCCGCGAAATACTGGCACATAATAGAGGGTTCAGTTGTAGAGTGACTTTCATACTTCATACTCGAAGGGTGAGGACTAGCCTTTCTTGTATCTTTAACAAAACTCCAGAAGATCTTCGGATTATATGGTAGGACATTTTGTACATGGGTAATATAAGATTGAAAGCAGTTTTTAGACATATCCTTACATCTCTTACGAACTCGTGCAAATCTAAAGTAATCCTGAGGATTTAACGTTTGCTTTTACATCTTATGTAACCTCTTCTTGAGTATCACCAGGTCCTTCATCTCTCTACTAAACCACGACGGATACTTGTATGAGCCAATTCTTCTAGTAGGGGTGTTGGCTAGGACTATATCACGGACCTTAGTGATAAGTAAAGAAAAGGACTCATTAACTTCGCCATCGAAATCAGAGTAGGATAAAGACTGAATTCCAGAGAAAATTGATTCCACATTACATTTCTTAAAATCTGGTACATATATAGGGCATGTGGATCCTGGACTAGGAACTGATATATATACATTAAGGGCAGGATGGTGTTGGTCAGCAACGACTACAGGGTCAATGTCCTGGTACAAGTAAGCCTCATATTTTGGTTTGTTCAATATTGCCAATAAGTTCCGTAGAAAGTTATCTCTGCATTAGGTTTAAGTAGGCCTACTGTATAATTAGGTTATAATATACTGCATTAGGTTCTCTTAATACCGACACGGCGTCCGCTCAATGGTTTTCATCAACGTAGACACTACTAGAGAAGTCTGGAGTGTCCATGTTGAATGATAGTCAAGGTTCGGATGTTGTGTAAGGGAGAGAACTGAGTGTCAGACTTGTGAGTTAGCTAAAAATCAGACCAACACTACGTGGTTAGGATTCCACGTAAAAGCTGTAGGTCCCATAGTTGCCCTGGATATTGGGCTATTAATAAATAGTCCTTTCTGAGCTAAGCCGAACTCAGATAGTAACAATGACTACACTCGTTCATCTACACTCATCACTCTCATTCACTTCTTATATTCGCCCATATCTCTACGATCGGCGTCTAAGAGATGAATAATGAATAACATAGGGTGGGATTTGGATTGTAATAATTGTTCTTTGAGTACGAGCTATTTTTTGTCTCGTTCATGAAGTAATTTATAAAGTCCATTCTAATGAGGTAATAAGTCTTTTGCCTTTTTCAACCAATTACAAAACTAGGCTAAGGTTTGCTTAGTTACAAGGTCACTCTTTGCATAGTTATTATCTTTGCGTTGGGGGAAACGCTTACATCTACATTTATAGTTTTTGAAACGTACAATTCCTTATGTTTTTAACACGTTTTATACACGTTTATATTCACTTGTGTTCCAATAACAATAGATAATGTACTCGAGTAATGGCGTGGATGTCAGAAGTTCCGAAGTGTGTTGTTAGTGGCTAATGTGGCAATCTGTTAGAGTAGACATATTGCCTGCAAAGTGTGTGTCTGACAAGCCTAATGGCGTGTCTGGTTATACGGTCGTGTGAGGTGTCTAACTTTAAATTGATGTATACAAATTATATCTTACTTAAGATATTTATTGCATATGATTAAAATTATTATGTTAATGAAATGGCTATCAAATATACTTCTTTATTTTTTAATTGGGGCTCTGATTATTTGTTATATTTAGATATTCAGTCAATTTGGAACTTTAATTTACCAAGAGTAAGTAATAAGTTCCATAAGAATGGAACGCTCGACCCAGTTACTAACATTTATCAGCTGGACTTCACTAGATAATGTTACCGGTAATACTATATGCCTGTAAAGTGTTGGATCTAGCTCTCGGGCCTGGATTCATTCATTCGCTGTAACGTATTTGTTAGTTAAACTGTATTTACGATACTAATATTTGCTATGAAGTTTCATTTTAACAATTTCAGAAAACAAGTAAATACTCATATTTGTTTATAACAACTTGAAAGTATGCTGAATCAAAAAAAGCTTTCTCACTACTTTACTATTGTAAATATGGAGGAATTTGAAAACTGAGAGTACATTCTGTAATTATTTAATATCGTGAAAAAATAAAATACATTTATTATAAATATTCCTTCCAAATGAATTTTCTAACTAGATAACCATGGAGGGTTTCATTACAGGCCTTAAAAATCACAACATCAATCATTTGTTTTGTGACATGAAAAGAAGATTTTACGATAAGAATTATTTATCATTTTAAAAGCTCTTCTTTAGAATATACTTTAGTGTGGTTTGACGTTTTACAAATAAAAATAAATAAATTAAAAACTTATTAGTATACTAAAACCTTTGTGGGATGCGAATTCTTGTTTATTTTATGAGGAAAAGTAAATTAAAATTACTGATAAAAATATTGTTAAATTATAATATATTATGGGGTAGAAAAATTCAAATTACAATCGATAAATATGAAAACTAAGTGTGGTACAGTGAAAGATTTGTAGTGAAACAATTAAATGTTGACACATATGCAGTAATTTCCAATATTGTACATACGATCAGTAATGTACCAGGGGTGGATACAGCAATGGAAGTTTGTGGTCAAGGTTCTGAGGCAATGGACCAACTGCGAGAGTTTGTTGTATTTAACCCACAACGCCAATTACGGCAGAATGTTATTACCAGCTGTTGCCTTTGTCTATTACATCTCGTTTGATTAAATAAAACCTATCAAGAGTAACTAATTTACAAAAATTAGTTTATTTGGTTTTATTTAAATTATTTGGTGCATGTTAACTGGTTGGAATTATAATAAAAGAAAGTGATTAAGCTTTGTATAGAGAATACGAAGCCTTTTTCATATGGCCTACAACAAAAATAATGAAATTTAACTGTATATCATTGAAATTGTTTGAATCATATAATTTGTTTCTCGACATTTTTTAATTGTTAAAATCTATTTACGTTGTGTTCATTCTATTTTGAGAACACAAATTATACTGTTTAAGTACTTTGATCACTTCTAATGTTTGAAAATTAGCAGTTTATGATTTAGTTGAGGTATTTAAGTGAACACCATCTTTATGTAAAATAAAACAATAAACAGGATAAGTAAAAAGGCAAGAACGTAACAATGCTGATAGTAACAAAGCTAGATAATGTTTACAGTGAACTCTTGTGAGATGACTTTGCAATGCTCCATGCTAATAGGATTCATTTCCACAATTCTTATGAAGTGTGTTTTATTAATAAAACGCTGGATCTTTCCCGTTAATTCACTACCGATTGATAAATATTCTGTTGCTCAAAAAACTGTTCCCCAATAATGTTTACGTCCATTGTGATATTCCTCGTCCACTAGGAATCCGATATCACTAGCCTTATCTTATCGCTTTCCAAGGACTTACACTCGGATAGCGCATTCGGCGGAAAGTCAATCATTGGATTTACCAGTTTGTGATCAACTGTAGTAGCCACCTATCCTAACCGTAGTAGCAATAAAAAAAGTAGTAGTAGTGAGTTTACGGTAAAGGTCTAAAACGCTTAGCGTATATGTTTTTATAATCAATGTGGTGGTGGGTGGTTCAGTACCACTGTATGTGAATGGGAAGGTGGTTGGGTCAGTATTACTGTACATAATGTTATAGTGGGTGGGTCAGTACCACTGCATGCGAATAGGAGGATGGTTGGGTGAGTCAATACCACACTATACATGTATAGGAAGGCGAGTGGTACAATACTATTGTACATATATGTGAGGGAGGATGGGTCATTACCACCGTAGGTTTATGGTTGGTTGTGGGTGTATTGTTAAACTATTCATTGCCTTACTGGATATTTATTAAGGTAATAAATCTAACTCTTATTACGAGTTTTATTTCTTCCTCGAGTTTACTTTTAGTGGAGAAAATAATTTATCATATCTCATGATAATTTGAAATATCTTAGAGTTGTATACATATTTTTTGCATTAATTGATTTTATTTTACTGATTTTATTGCTAAAATATCAGATCTAAAGCTTAAGAAGATGCTTCTTGAAGGGATCAAAATAAACATATGGACGTAAGGAAATCGTAACTTTTCTAGAGAAATGAATATAGCTTGTATAGCCGAAATGCTCTCTCAACTTTAAATCAGAAATGACAGGACTTTACAGACTAAAACCTCCAAGATTAAATAAACTTCATTATTTGGTTATTTTCTAAAATATTCAACAGAAAAACTCGTACATTCTGTCAATAGTATAAAAGTATTGTTATCTGTTCTTAATCATTTTGAAAGTTGTAAATTTAGGGTAAATCAAATTATTGTTTTTTAAGGTACAGAATTAATGAAACCATATTAAGTATGAATAAAAATAAAACAATATTTTACTTTGAATATAGAATTTAGGAACACATTGAATTGCTAAACATATATAAAGATCCAACTATTTAATAATGGTTTTATATTTTAAGATTAATTAAGCGCATGAAAGAAACTTCATTATTCGTAAATTATTGAAAAGAGTAACCTTAAAGGCAACTTCAAAACTCAATTATTAGGTCTCAGAAATAATGAATTTATCTCCTAGTGGTAATAGGAGGAAACCTAATTATCTCAAGCGGAGAGAGCAAATGGATCATGGCGTCCCGCTGAGTAACATGAATGCAAGGTGTTTCCAGTTCTACTCGCGGTAGGACAATTCTCTACATGAGGTAATGTATGGAAAACACGCTCTGTTAATTACAGTTACCTTGATAATTAATGTCATCTTCTATAATGGGGAAAAAAATTTAGGTTTTGGAAATGTTCACAATAGCTTGATATTGTGAATATATATTTATATTCATATATATGAATATAAATATATTCGTCCATCTCCACGTTTGGAGATGGACGAATACTAATTTATACAAACGTTAATAATGCAGAATAATTAAGAAGATACTAGTAAAACATGGAGCTATGTTTATTAAAATATAGTACTATAATTTATAAATAAAACGTAATAACTATTCTTATTTATAAAATAAGCTGCGTTGATGCATACAATGTTTGAGCATAAAAATGTTTTTAGAATCACTTTTTATTTGTAAAAGTAGATTACTTTTCTGTTGATATATTTCTAAATCCTCATATTTAATTGGTATGTATGGATATAATTAATATCTTGACAGTGTGCTTGTTGCTTGCTAATCTTTTGACATTTTCTTTATTAATATTTATTTTTTTATACAGACAAAAATCTGTATTGGATCATCAAGATAAATATCATTATTACAAAACCCTTTAAATTATTACAAATACATTATCGTTATTACAAAAACGAGCACTACTTTAAAATCGGAATTATGTTTACAAAATTATCTTTCCGTAAATAATAAAGTCCATTTTATTTTATTCATATGTAAGTAATAACTATTAATTTAGATCATAATTTATTATTGTATCTTAAAAAAACTGTAAACTAAGTGTTAAATAAATTCTAACTTCTTACCGGAAGTGTAAAGTTAATGCCATGAGTAATCCTTCAGCCACTATCGTTCTTATGCGATAAGCCGATATCGAGTGTCGTGTACACATTGTATGAGGAGCCACTAGCTCTCACAGCGTCTCATTACCAAACTAGCATTCAAATGGTATTTTTCTCATGATGATGACTTTCAATTAAATCTAAATTTACGTTAATACGACTAGTGATATTATTAAAAATAGGAATTTATTTTCACCCTAATAAAGAAATTCCGATTGTCGTTTAACAAAAATATATTTCACGGACCTTATCCTTTACTTCCAGACCACGACATTTTTATCGCATTACGGTTAGATTATGTCAGATTAGGTTAGGTTGGTTAGGTGGCTACTAAAACTGATCATAAACTAGTAAATCCAATTATTTACTTACCGCCAAATGTGCTCTCCGTGTGTAAGTTCTTCGAAAGTGATAAGATAAGGCCAGTGATATCAGATTCCTAGTGGATAAGGAATGCCACAGTGGACGTGAAGATGATTGCGGAAAAGTTTTTTTGGAACAATAGAATATTTATCAAGTGGTAGTGAATTAATGGAAAGAAGTCAAAATGGGATTTTCATTATGATTCCCTTTGGTCTGAGGAAGGTAAGCGTGGTTCAGCGAATTCGATCTCCTTAATATTTGTTCATTTTGTACTTAAACTGTAAATATTTGTGCATGTTGTGCTTGTATTGAGCTATGTTTATGCAATTTATACTTGTACTGTAGTATATTTGTGTATGTTGTGCTTGTATTGTAATATATTTGTGTTATTTGACTTTCACTTGTACTGTATATGTACCAACACGTGTTATATGCTAGTTAAAAACTAACTATTTTTAAAACTAAACTAATTTTAAATTTACAATCCAGGCAAAGTTAACCTAGAAACTTACACATCTTAATTGTTCTTTGGGTTACAAAAAATGTTTCATTATAAGTGTATTATAATTTATATTTATGGACGTGATTAAATTATCCGAAGCCGAATTGTTTATTTTAGTTATGACCGTTTTATCCAGGACGATTTTCTACTATTAGTGTGAGGATTTTGGTGACGATGAGATCCCCTTGGCTACTGCCTTCCAAAACTGTATTAGTAACAATAAACTATCTATTGCTGAAGTACTTTAATATATGATCTACTTTTATATACAAATAAATCTCACACGTGTTGAAACTCAAACAATCCATAACTTTAAAAGTTTGGTTAAAAAAAGAGATACTTAGTTTTATAATTATATTCATACACCTAATAACAGTATTTAATCATATTTTAAAGAAATATTATACAATAACTATTAAAAATGGTTTTATTTATTTCGTTTGTATTTAAGATTAGATGCAGTAATCTGATGTATGATATCAAAGCAGTTTAATTTTTTTCAACTCATGCGATGGTTAACTAGAAGAAAATATCACAGAGAAAATCGTTAGTTTTGCTAAAAACATTTAGTTTAGCAATATTTATCCAATACAATAAACAGTACTATAAACTTTTGTTGCAAAAAGCATTTGACGTCCTCATATAGGTATGGTATTCCTTCAATTTACTGCTTTGGTATTTTACATGGTCAATCAGAATGCCATAATACGTTCAGCCTCCGTTCGGGAAGTGATGCTAAAAAATATAACTATAATTATCTAGTACTAGCCGACAGTTCTTGCTTCCCTACGGGGTGGTCCTCTACGCTTTCTTAACCTTTCCTCTGTAGTTCTCTCTACACCATCACATCAGTACAAAAGCTCAGACTGCTCTCTGCTGTTCTCCTAGATAACCAAGTCTTACAGTATAGAGAACCCTATGAGTCTACTTTATGGGGATGAAAAGTACTACAATGATGTCAGAGATAGTAGAAATTAACTTTGACATTTCGCAATGATGACCGAACTTTTTTTAATATTTATGTTTTTTATCAGCTGTTTAAAATAAAATATAAAATTAAATTGATTCCGATGCAACTCTTATGGGAAAAAGAAAAAGTTAAGTTTCTGCCTCTTTGGAATGGAATTACTAAATCCTTTATTAGTGCGTGTCTACGACACAAACGTCGTCTTCTTCTAAATGTTATCGAAATCTGTTCTATATATAATATATTTCGGGATGAGTGAGTACATAGTTTTTGGATTTTATATTTTATGCTTATCAATTATTTACCCTTGGTTATATTTATTAATTAAATATTTTACTTATCCTTTGTAACTACACAAAAATACAAAATTTGTTATGTATATTGTTGTACATATTTATGAAAAAAAACATGGCATAACTAATGTTCATTACCCTTTATGACATGAATATTGAATATCCATAGAACGGAACCGACGCTTTTAGGGAAGTAGGCCTGTATTGACGCAGGAAGCCTATATCTAATGTTCTCCCATTCTAAGGACTGAAGTAACGCCCATAATATCACCAAACACTGAAATAATGTTAGTAGCCCATTAATGTGTTATTAGGTTAAAAAAAAAAGAAAAAAAAGTGTAAGGACATGTATTTCAATTTATTTTACCACCTTTTTTTAAAGGAATAATCTAATACTTATACTGAATTTTGCTGGTATATTATATTGCCCATTATAATTTCCTGTTGGATGTTGTGCCTTTGAAATAACGTAAACTAGTGAGAAGTACGTACAACCGAAAACTGTAACCACATTCACTATCATTCAGATATGAAATTAAGCATATTTTTTAGTAAACTTCATTTTAACGATATAAATAAAATGTATACATACACACCTTCATAATAAGTACATTTTTTTCATTTTACAATTTCTTTATATCTGTGGATACAACTCACAGTATTAATATGGTTGAACGTATAAACTCGTATACTCTGTACTCTGTAAAAAACCTTTACTCTGAACAACTTCCATTTCAAGTAAATTTAACATAATAATATGTATTGCTAAAAATAGGATACGCGTTGAAAAAAGATTACCCACCTATTTTCCAACTGTTTACTCTCGTCAAATGCTCATTGCTATATGGTAATCATAATAAAAGACCCCTAATATATAACATTTGATATATAAAATATAAATCTGTGTTGTACTTAAACGTTAATATGATAAGCTACTTTAAACTTAAGATGCTAAGATACTCATTAGCATAACTTTCCTTTCACTATACTTCACGATTGTGTTGTAAACATTATTATATTTAAAAAAAATAATGTTATTTATACATAGAATCATTTAACCAAAATTGTTTATTCTTTTTAAGAGAGTGTCTACTTAACTAATTCCATATTTAAAAATAACTTACATAAACCAGTTTAAGATTTTTTCAAGTATAATTTCAAGTAGACTTTATGGTTGGCCATTTGACAGGGCAGTAAAGATGGTCATAAGTGCACGATAAAGTGGTGCACTTTATCTTGTTGCCACTCTAGCATTAAAAGCCAAAGCACTTCTTCAAGAAGATCCGTTACATATAGTTATAGTAAATAGAGATACTGCATTTAAATTATTTAACTGAAACACAACAGTTACGTTTACCTATATAATATAGTACAAAATATTTGTTTTAGTGTTTTAACGCTGTATGGTTAGTTTTATTGGACTTAAATTAACGCAAAAAGGGTAATTTTCACAATTTTAAATAACTGTGAAAATATGAAAATTAATACTTACTTAGTTAAAGTCCCCTATAGCAAGAACCTATAAAAAAGAGTTATACACTCTACATATCTTTCTACCCAACTTTCACTAATTAACATTACCAGATTTTTTTAACACCGTCAAACTGATTTATCCTGTGTCTAAATTTTATTTTATTTTTATTTTTCTAGCTATAAAACAGGATATCCCAATTACATTATAGCAGAACAAATATATTAAAGTTCAATATATGGTTTAGTCAAGTCCAATTTCTCTGAAGAAACAACCGAAGCACAATATTTACCGTAAAAAACTTAAAAATAATGATCACAATATCCATAATAAATATTCCTAATAATACCTTAGTAAATAATTTCAACAAGTTATTACATAACGTCTATAATAAAGCATACCAAAATAAAATACAATAAAACAACAATAAATAAAACAAACAAGTAACATTAAAAAGATAAACATTATAAAAAATACATTTTTTAACCCATCAAAATCAATTAACAAACAAAGATTTTCAAACCGTAACAGTTATAAGGAGATTTATTGAATTGCAATTTAAATTATATTTTGGTTACATTTAATTTATAATTTCCTTGTTTTAGGTTAATGCATTTAGTTTGAACATTATTCTAAAGTCACCTCCTTGTGTCCATGCGCTTATTTTGTCAACAATAAAAATTATAAAATTTTAATGAAGCCTGTCCGAAAGCACTTGGATGACTGATAACATGCGAGCTTCAATTATATTCGAACTAAAACTGAAACTGGTTCTGTTCTATAATAAAGTTGAATAGTACATTATCAACATGTTGTACGGGATAACGTTACAAACGGACACAGTGTCAAATATTGGTGTACACCGTTAAATATGTTCGCCTCCAGGACAACTCTCACTCTCTTGTATTTGGTTCAAGGAACAAAAATCGTTATTTCAAACATTATTCTGAAAGTTCATTGTTAGTTGATCGGGGAGTATTAAAAGCTAATTTTCAACTATAAACAAACAAAAAATAATTTTATTAGAATACAGTGTCCCTTTATGTATACGATCTCACTATTTATACTGCCATTCCATCACAATATAAAATCCACACTCGACATAAATAATCAAGAACATTATAAAATGGTAATAGACTAGTTATTTGCATGATAATATTATAATTATATTACTACATTTTAGCTTGAAATACTACCTAATACTAAGCTATATTAACATCACATTCTATTGTAGATATTACTTTTTTTAGATTTAGTACTGTTCAGTTACAAGCACTGTATTGGTGTATCTTAATGTTGAACACATTAGATATATTGATTAGCAATAGTGTTAATCTATTATATGAGATGGCTTGTATTTACTTTAAAACTTGTTTAAATTATCTGTAGTATATTCAATATAACAAACAACATCCACTCGGAATATTTTGTTGTTTGGATTAATTTATTAAAAACAACGACTCTGTGAGTAATAAATAGTTTCTAAAGAAGACTACATAACAAAAAATTAAATAAAAAAGAACAGACACAACTGAAGAAGTGGTTGTAAGCATTTAGATAAAATGTGATAGTCATGGCTGAAAGCTGTTTTTTGAAAAATAATACGCTTATTTTACATCTTCTGATACGTTTAAAAGACAAAAGTGTTTGTAACATTATTAGTTTACCACCAAGTGAAAGTGCAAAATGTAATGGCAAAGTCACTTAAACGTAAAAAAAGATATTGTTGGGAATTAAAAAAAGTATGTCTATTACAGAACACTCTACATACAAGTAAACGACACACAACACAAATATTAATTACAATATAACACAAAATGCACAAATATATTGACAATACAAGTAAAAATGCACACATATAATGGTGATCGATTTTCGGTGAACCACCGCTCACCTTCCTCAGAAACACCAGAGGGATTCACAAAAGAACCCAAGTTTACACTACCTATGAAAACCTTAAAATTTACATAATTAGTGAGGTTATTTCACTACTGTAGTTCTTAATTTAACACAGAAGAATTTCTGGTCAGTTCATATGTGTGTTGAAAAAGAAGTATGATTTTCCTCAGCACGTTAAAACGAGGTTATAAAGTATGTAATCGATATTTTAGTACTCGACATTAAATTTAAACGCTACTAGGAACTAGTAAAATTAATAATAAGGGTGGCAGCTCAAGCGTCTATGTTTAGTGTGAAAAGTTTTTGATTGAAAAAATAATGTGGATAGATGGGGTATTTCAGAGAGAAAATGAAAATAAAGAAAATTCTAACAAGAAAAATTAGGGGAGACATCTTGGTTTGAACCTTTTCGAGGATAGGAAGTCAGTGACTAAACAGTTTTTACAAAATTAAGTCACAATTACATATCATAGGGTTGTTGTCTGGAACATATTATAGTCTGAAATGGAAATAAAACGTAAATGTTCTGAGATACATCCCCTTTAAGCTAAAACTGATTTGGCTCGTGGTAATTGACACTAACTAACAAACTGTTGAGGACTTGTACACAAGAGATCTATCTCCAACATAGGTAGAAACAATTAAAAAATTACTGTTGTATCATTGAACGAGCTTCTGAATAAAGAACGTTTTCCCTCATTTATAGTTCCATGTTTGCTTAGAGGTACGATGTAGTTGTTCAACATGGAAAATATTGCATTATTCAAACACATGCAAGAGATATGTGCATTTTTGTTCATTAACTTAATGTGATGTGGTAATTCACTATTCCGATTGCTCCTCTGAATAATAATAATATGTATAAATTACAACATTTTACTCATAATATAAATAAATATAAATATATATATATATAATATATATACAATTTGTGGAAATATAAATAAAAATTATTTCAGTCAGTAGTAGTCCTGGATTCTAGTGAATTGGTTTCATAGAAAATAACCATCATGATGTCAAAAAAATAAACTTACAAAAACACAGAATTTGTCCAAATTCTAAAACCCTTGCAATGGTTTGTCTTAAGGTAAATTAATTATTATTTTCATTTAATTTGGCATTGTTTGTTAACAAATATGGATCAAAACCATTCTTACTGTATGTTTTATTACCCACTAATCGTATAGAAGGACGGCTTAATGTCTCAAATGACACTATACTTTTAATAAGATCGAAGTGATGAATCCAATCCAATATATCACACTATGTGGTTAACCGTACGAGTGACTACATGTATTCTTACACCTTGGAGAGTTGAGCTCAAGGTTGTGAATTATGTTCCTCCTCAGTAATATCTACAGTAGAAACTGCCCTCTTAGAATCATAAATATCCATAACAAGTGACATTTCTAAATAAGTGTTTTCTCTTAGCACCATACTTTATGCCAAAAATGTTTGAAATATATTAACTCGAAAGGTCAAAATACAACAGAGATAGTGGGAAAATTATGCAAAGTTACGTGAAATGAATAATGTTTTAATTGCCAGGAAAACTCTTTGTCGGTGTTAGTGCTTTGCCTCAAGTGGCAGACTGACATTCAAAGGGCCGTCGCTATGGGATTATGAAAGTGGTACAATTTATGTGGTCATGAAGATAAATTAAGTGGTAGCTTGCCTGTGTAATGTATCTATCAAACACATTATAATATGCATTACGAATTTTTGAATTATTACGATGTGTTTTAAAGTTGAAAAAGATTTTACTTATATACATAAAAATAAGAATCTAAATTTTATGTTTTAACTTTACATATTTACTATTAAGTACTAATCGATTGGTATCATATTATAAAAAAAGATATAATAAATACTTAAAGATATTCTGTACAAATTAATTAACGTTATAAGTGTTGAAAGAATTACAACATTTGCCTAACAGAAATACATATATGTATTGGATAAACTTAGAGGTATTTAAGGATGCCACTTTCTAATTGTACAAATCAAGATCTTGTGGACCTCATTGAGATTAGTGAGTAGACGGCATAGAAGTATTGTGCCTGTATACTATTATTTTTTTTAGTGAAATAGTTTCGTTCTTAGTGGAATCAAACCTGACTTAAAGTGAACATCTAAAAAATTGTTATTAAAAACGCGATATAAAAAAAATAAACCTATTTCATACCATTTAGAAATTACAGAAAATTACAAAATTAGAAATTACAGAAAATCTAAATCAAATATGAATTGATCATGCTGATGTACGTTTTATAAAAAGATCGTGAGGAATGGCCGTATATGAACTTACAATATATCTATACCTAGATTAAATAAGGAAAAAGAAGTTTTTCTGATTTTTAAAAATGTCTCTTTTAATGAAGATGCCACACACAAATACTATGACTGTTATTATACATTATATATTCTTGTCTCTTTACTAACTTAATGACTATTTTAACTTTTAATATTATGTAATATTTTAAACCTAAAAATGTATATTTTTTTTGCTTTATATTTTATTAATTTAGATAATGTTACTCACTTCTGTAACTACAGTGAGCTAATTACGACACAAAGAATTCATAAAGTTGATCAACTCATAAAATGTAAAAATGTTTATGCCTAGTAAAAGAAAATTTTACTTCCAATTTCCTATACTCCAAGTAAATAAGTGATGATTACAACAAAATATATGAAAGACTACTTTCGAATAGCCAAAAGAAAACTGAGATTGACCAATCAGAAGTCCAGTATCCTCGAAGGCAAAGTAATCACAGCAACGTGGTCCAACACAAAGTTAATCAACAGCAACGTGGTTGCCAACACAAAGTAATCACAGCAACAACGCGTGGTCCAACACAAATGATCCCAACAACATTGCCATTGTGCTCCGGCGAGCCACGAGGTGGCTTGGCAATAAAAATGTGTTATGATCTACCCCCATGGTACCAACCTCGTGTTTTAGTATCAATGTAAGAGAAAGTTAGTATTACAAGATAAGTTATATTCAAAAGACTTATTATTTGCTTGCTATGACCATTCGCGATAGTATAACGTAAATTTTTTTAAGCACGAACACTGTGTTCTTTGTTTTTAAGAGTGTCCCTGAGAACTACTGGTTTGTCATGTTCACTAATTAAATTTCTCAGGATCTATTTCATAGTTATTTATAAAATTAATATACAAGTAACCAACTTGTTTCCAATCACAAAAGACAAAGAGTGGTTAAGATGATTCCTCATCCGTTCTTTTGACTCTAACCTAGATCACAATTTCATTATATGTGATTCAGAGATAGCGCCGAGTTCAGAGGTTGGATTCCTAGGGTTTGTAATTGACAGCAAGCTTGTTTTCTCAGAGCCACAATTGCCTTGGTGTCTAGTCAGAATTAGCAAGGGACTATCATTCTACGAAGACTAGCTTGCTTTACAGATAGCAGGGTCCTGCTATCAGTGTACTATGGGTGTATATACTCCCACTTGTCTTATGTGGTGGCAATCTGGGGAGCTCACAAGCTTAAGAACTACACATTTTTAGATTACAAAAGAAAGGCCTTACGCATCATTTGTGGTCTCTCTGCTAGGAATCCTGTAGAAACATCTTCCGCATTAAACAATATATTAACATTCCCCATGCGATTAAATTTAGAATCGGTCCACCTTTTTAAAAAGAAAATTTTCATCTGTTTAATAACTCTGAATTATATAAAATCGCACTCTTTACCACTTCGAAATTATGACTAATTTAGATATTCCACGTCACCAAACTTCATTTTTTCAGAAACAAGTCCAGTTTTAATTGCATAAAAATGTACAATGCTTTGCCTCCATATTTAAAGTCAACATTGGCCGATTTTAAAAAATTCAAAAAAAACCTTAAAAGCAATTCTGATTACAGGGTGAAATACTATTTGCATCTCGAGACTGTTTTGTGTAAGATGACTTGAATTTTGTTCCTTGTATGCATTATATAACTTAGACAAGATTTGTTGTAATAAACTATGTTTTATTGACTATTCCCTGTTGGACAATGTTATGTTTTTTGGTTGAATGAAAATTCTGAATCTGAGTCTAATAATAATTTCTTTCTACATATAGAATTTTATTTTTATTCATAACCAGCCATATTAATGGAAAAATGGAAATATTTTCTTTTAATTTTAATAATAAATCAACTAATAATTGTATCATTCTCAATGTAAAAAAAAAAAACATTTAACTCTATATGTCAACAATACCAGAACAGAGGTTTCTTTACCATGCGAATGACCGTTAACCCTGGCGTGAGAAGAATCGCTTGGGCTTCTTGTGTCAGATGTGGTATTTTCTGCACTATAACGAATGACCCATTAATAACCCTGGCGTGAGACGAATCACCTAGCTTCTATGTCAGATGTAGTATTTCTTCACTAATAACCGAATGTCCTTAAACCCTGCGTGGAGACGAATCGCTTGGCTTCTTGTCAAATGTGGTATTATCTTCACTATGCGAATTGACCATTAACCTAGGCGTGAGACGAATCGTTGGCTTCTGGTTGTCAGTGTGGTATTTCTTCACTATGCGGAATGACTGTTAACCTGGCGTGAGAAGAATCAGCTTTGGCTTCCTGTGTCAGATGTGTATTTCTTCTCATACGAAAATAACCATTAAACCCTGCGTGAGATCGAATCGCATGGCTTCTGTGTCAGATGTGGTATTCTCTTCACTTTGCGTAATGACCGTTAACACCTGGGCGTGAGACGAATCGCTTGGCTTCTGTTTCAGATGTGGTATTTCTTCACAATACGAATGCGTTAACCATGAGCGTCAGACGAATCGCTTGGCTTCTGTGTCAGATGTGGTATTTCTATCACTATACGAATGACCATTAACGCCTGGCGTGAGACGAATCGCTTGGCTCTGTTCAGATGTGGTATTCTCAACATATCGAATGAACCGTTAACCCTCCTGGCGTGAGACGAATCGCTTGGCTATCTGTCTGTGTCAGATGTGGATTTCTTCACTATGATGCGAATGACATTAACCCTGGCGTATAGACGAATGGCTTGGCTATTCCTGTGTCTGATGTAGTATTCCTTTTCTATGCGAAGTCCGTTACACCATGGCGTCAGACGAATCGCTTGTGCTCTGTGTCAGATGTGGTATTCCTACAATATGCGAATGTCCGTTTCACCCCTGGCGTGAGAACGAAATCAGCTTGGCTTCTGCTGTGTCAGATGTGGTATTTCTTCACTATAAAGAAAGTCCGTTAGACCCTGGCGTGAGACCGAATCGAGTCTTGGCTTCTGTGTCCAGAAGTGGTATTTCCCCTTCACTATAACGAATGACCATTAACCCTGGCGTGAGACGAATCGCTTGGCTTCTGTGTCAGATGTTGGATTTCTTACACAGCGAATGACCGTTAACAAACCCTGGCGTGAGACGAATCGCTTGGCTTCTGTTGTCAGATTTAGTATCCTTCACTATTATGCCAATGTCCGTAATCCCTAGGCGGACAGATGAATCGCTTGGCTTATCTGTAACACTATGTGGAATTTTCTTCACTATACGAATGACCGTCTAACCCCTGCGAGAGAAGAAATCGCTTGGCTTTCTTGTCAGATGTGGTATTTCTTCAACTAATACGAATGACCATTAACCCTCGGCGGTGAGACGACGTCTAGCTTCAATTTCATACGGATATTTCTTTCACTATACGAAGTCCGTTAACCACACTGGCGTGAGACGAATCGCTACGAATCGCTTGGCATCTGTGTCAAATGTGGTATTTCATTCACTATGCCGAATTACCATTAACCCCAGGGCGTGAGACGAATCGATGGCTTCTGTTCGATGTGGGTATTTTTTCACTATTGCGGAAATGTACCGTTAACCCCCTGGCGTGAGAAGAACGCTTGGCTTTCTGTGTCAGATGTGGGTATTTCTTCACTATACGAATTGACCATATAACCCTACGGCGTGAGGATGAATCGCTTGCATCTGTGTCCACGATGTGGTATTTCTTCACTATGCGAATGACCGTTAACGGCTAGGCGTGAGACGAATCGCTTGGCTTTCTTGGCTTCTGTGTCAGATGTGGTTATTTCTTCACATATTAAAACGAATGTCCGTTCACCATGGCGTCAGAACGAATCGCTTGGCTTCTGTGTCAGATGTGGTATTTCTCTTCACTATACAAGACCATTAAACCCTGGCGTTGAAGAAGAATCGCTTGGCTTCTTCTTTGTCAGATGTGGTATTTCTTCACTATTAACGAATGTGAACCATTCCTAACCCTCGGCGTGAGACGAATCGCTTAGCTTCTATGTCAGATGTAGTATTTCTTCACCTATACGAAATGTCCTTGAACCCTGGCGTGAGACGAATTCGCTTGGCTTCTGTGTCAAATGTGTATTCTTCACTATGCGAATGACCATGTAACCCTGGCGTGAGACGAATCGATGCTTACTGTGTCAGATGTGAGTATTCTTCACTAATGCGAATGACCGTTAACAACCCTGGGCGTGAGAAGAATCGCTTGGCTTTGCTTTGTCAGATGAGTATTTCTTCACTATAAGACGAATGACCATTACCCTGGCGTGAGACGAATCGCTATCGCTTAGCTTCATGTCAATTTGGTATTAATCTTCACTATGCGAATGACCGTTAACCCTGCTGAGACAATCGCTTGGCTTTAATGTGTCAGATTGGTATTTTCTTCGAACTATACCGAATGTCCGTTACCATCGGCGTCAGACGAATCGCTTGGCTTCTGTGTCAGATGTGGTATTTTCTTCACTATACGAAATGACCATTAACCCTGGCGTGAGACGAATCGCTTGGCTTCTGTGTCAGAATGTGGTATTTCCTTCACTATGCGAAATGACCGTTTAACCCTGGCTGGTGAGACGAATCGCTTTGGCTTCATGTGTCAGAATGTGGTATTTCTTCTCACTATGCGAATGACCATTAACCTCTGTCGTAAGACGAATGGCTTGGCTTCTGTGTCTGATGTAGTATTTCCTTGATCTAGCGAAAGGTCCGTCACCATCGGCGTCAGACGAATCCTTGGGCTTCTTTCCCTGTGTCAGATGTGAATTTCTTCAATATGCGAATGTCCCGTTTAACCCCTGGCGTGAGACGAATCGCTTGGCTTCTTGGTGTCAGATGTGGATTTTCTTCACTATAAACGAATGTCCGTTACCCTGGCGTGAGACGAATCGCTTTGGCTTCTGTGTCAGATTTGTATGTTCCTTCAACTATACTAATGTCGTTAACCCTGGCGTGAGACGATCGCTTTGGCTTCCTCTGTGTCAGATGTAGTAATTCCTTCATTATGCGAATGGTCCGTTAAAACATGGCGTCAAAACGAATCGCTTGGCTTCTGTGGCAAAATGTGTATTTCTTCACTATGCGAATGACCGTTAACTACCCTAGTGTGAGACCGAATGGGCTTGCTTCTGTGTCAGATGTAGTATTCCTTCACTATGCGAATGTCGCGTTAAACCATGGCGTTCAGACAAACGCATGGCTTCTGTGTCA
This sequence comes from Stictocephala bisonia, assembly GCA_035578905.1. Lineage (NCBI taxonomy): Eukaryota > Metazoa > Arthropoda > Insecta > Hemiptera > Membracidae > Stictocephala > Stictocephala bisonia. Next base: position 891,446 of record JAQJVL010000144.1, read on the forward strand.
AATGTGGTATTCCTCTTCTTCACTATGCGAATGACCGTTAACCTGGCGTATAGACGAATGGGCTTGGCTCTCTGTGTCAGATGTAGTATTCCTTCACTATGCGGAATGTCCGTTAGCCATGGCGTCAGACGAAAACGCTTGGCTTCTGTGTCAAATGTGGTATTCTTCACTATGGCGAATGAACCGTTTAAACCCTGGGCGTGAGACGAATGGCTGGCTTCTGTGTCAGATGTAGTATTCTTCACTTTGGCAAATGTCCGTTAACCATGGCGTCAGAAACGAAACGCTTGGCTTCTGTGTCAAATGTGGTATTATTGTCCTTCACTATGCGAAATGACCGTTAAATACCCTGGCATAAGAGGAAGCTTGGCTTCTGTGTCAGATGTAATATTCCTCTCCTATGCGAATGTCTAATAACCATGGCGTCAGAAATTGACGAAATCGCTTGGCTCTGTGTCAAATTGTGGTATTTTCTTTTCACCCGACGAGCATTTCACTATACGAATGTCCGTTAACCCTGGGCGTGAACGAATCGCTTTGGCTTCTCTGTGTCAGATGTGGTATTCTTCACTATACGAATGTCCGTTAACCCTGTGCGTGAGAACGAAATCGCTTGGCATTCTAGTTCAGATGTGGTATTTCTTCACTATTGCGAATGTCCGTTTAACCACTGGCGTGAGACTAATGGTTTGGCTTCTGTTTTTAGATTGTGGTATTTCTTCCTATGTCGAATGTCCGTTAACACCTGGCGTGAGACGAATGGCTTGGCCTTCTGTTTCAGATGTGGGTATTTTCTGGTCACTATGGCGAATTCCCGTTAAACCCTGGCGTGAGACGAATCGCTTGGCTTCTGTGTCCAGATGTTGGTATTCCTTCACTATGCGAATTCTCGTTAAACCTGGGCGTGAACGAATGGCATGGCTTCTGTGTCAGATGTGGTATTTTTTCCACGAATGCGAATGCTCGTTAACACTAGGCGTGAGACGAATGGCTTGGCATTCAGTGACAGGATGTGGTATTTCATCAGCCCTGCTAAAGAATGACCCACCTCCATTACAATTCATTAATCGTTGTCGTTCTTCTGTAAAACTTAATTATACAATTGTCCTAAGACTTTTTTATACTAATACAAGAACAACATTCAATCTAAAGTAATAAAACACCTACATTAAAATGTTTTGTTAACCAAACATGACACATTTTGTTCACGTTAAAATAGCAACAATTTTGTAAATTTATAAGTTAATTTTACGTTTTTAAACTATTTGATAACTTTTTCTCTAATTATAAACAATTTAGAAGTGATTATCAAATAAAACTCATAAACCCAAATAAATTGTAACAATTATGAATCGTTCCAATTGTAAAGGTTCTATGGTAATATATTTCTTGGGGTCTTATTCCACGACCATGACCCGCGTAGACGGGTCTGCCTGGTTGTCAAAAGTATTTTTTGCTGTATGGGTCTATTATGTCGTCAAAGTGTTTAAACCAACAAAAAACGAAGCTTTTACTTTTTTTGATACTTATTCAAATACTAATTCTTTAAGGACAAGTCAACGATATTTTCTAAACAGTAAAATTCTCATCGGATATAAATCCCAATAACAAATAATTATACATGGTATTAATATATAATCAAGCAAGTACTTAAATCCAGGGGCTTCATAGTTGCCATGGTATATTAAATTTTTGGTCATCAATTTTAGTAACTGAATTTCTCAAAGGACAAAACCGCACAATTATCATTGTTAAAAATCAGCGCCAAAACGTAAATTTAAAATTTTTCTAACATAAAACATCTCTACAACACTGAATGGCAAGGCCCTTTTTAAAATTTGAATGTCCTTATTCCTTTTTAACTAGATACAATTAATGTTTATTTTCAGGAAACAAAAAATACTTATACTGAACGACACAACCTATCAGAAATAGATATAAAAATCAACGAGTTCAAATTATAGACCTATTATTATGGGTATTTGCAAAATAATTTGATAGAATGATACTATACCTGTTTTGTAGATTTTTCATTCAAAACAGAACATCGTTTGTGAAATTTACAATTTTAAGATATGTCAAGGTTAGATTTTATAAAATGAAAAGAATCTTGCTGTTCCAGTTTTCCTTAATAAATAACATTACATATTTGATTTTACTCAGCACTCACACCGTATTTTGTACAAACATTTATTAGTACTGACGCTGAATATTTCAGTACTTCATGAACATACTTGGGTGTTTGGTGTATACTAATTGTCTACGAGGCCTCAGCATTTCTTTTGCTCAATAGTTTCAATTGTTTGCCACGTAACTATTGGCATTTTAGTGATGAGCTTACAGCGTTACAAATAGGCTTCACCAACTTTATGTAATGATTATGGAAGGCTCATAAGGAAGCTAAAAGTATCATAAAGTTCTTGCCCGAGTGACCTAAAGACACACTCAGCATACTTTTGTACTATATCTATGGTGTTGCAGGATGTGGTCCTAAGGCAGTTTTTTCCCGACAATTGAGGGTTCAACTGGTAAATGAATGTAAGTTGCTAGATAAAAGATTAGTATGGTGTTGAGTTGCTAAAAATGTAATCTAATTATTTAAATATCAATGTCATCCAACAACAAACATTTATAATACTACGGACAAAACCCCTGCATCCCTTTGCTTGCCAGCCCCATCCCTCGTCTGCGTAGTGACAACACTCAGACGTTCTTCCCCCTTAGTTTGTGACTTTTGACAAGAAATATCAGTGGTTAAATTGTATCATAATATGTAATGTATTTCTATTTAGCTCATTCACTTTCGTTGAAATCGTAATTTACAGTTTCAAATTTGAACGTCTGTAGTTATTACTAATATCTATAAATTTTCCTCAATAAATATAAATATCTATAAACATAAATATCTAATATCTATAAACAACAGTATTTACATTCTAACACCTTTTTGAAATATCAATGTACAATTATTTACATTTGAAAGAATCTATTAATTTTTCACTAATTTTAATCTCGTCATCTCTCCACATATTATTCCTTATGGTATAAAACGTACTTTGAATGGCTTCCTGTGCCCTTTAGGGTTTGATTATTCAAAATTGAAACCTAATTGCACAATCTATGAACAGGGGCCAAACTTTATAATGCCTCAGAGTCGTTTAAAAACTGATAAAATATATTTAAAAAAAAAAGTTATAGATCGTCTTATTTTAAACAGGTGAATGTAGGAGCTAATAAGCCCTCTCAATCAACAACTGGGGGCCAACGCCTTTAACGATACTTCCGAACGACGAAAGCGGCATGGGCAAACACTGTCACACTGGTCTTATCGGGAAACGATTCCCGGCCAACTACGTGGCAAGCCATACCGGGCCTGTAGCCCCCTATCTACGGGGCCGATCCGAATAAATACTTTTAAAAAAATATATAAGCAGAGAGTTGTGTTGACAGCCGTATTATATGTAATATTTTATCTACTTATAATTTCTGTTGGCCAAAAGAATGTTTTAGAACTCAAAATAAATTAAGTAAGTTTATGGATACATCTCAACTATAAATTTTCGCTGTACTACAAAAAAAAAGTCTCGTTAGTATAGCCCTAAAATATTTGCAATGGTTTAGTATTATATTCTATTCATAATAAGTGATACAGTCAAATAGATTATTTATGCGGTCGTAATGTAAGATTAAAATGTTTACAGAATCCCCTTGTGTACAGTCAATTAAACGTTACTCGTCTGCTCCTTTAAAACGTTATTATTTAACATATCCTGAAGTATGAACAGAACACTAATGTCTTAATGGACCCGCTTTTAATACAGTACAGAGATTGAGTATGCCACAATCAACCAAAGTCATCATACAGAAATCTCCTGGGAACGACAGGCGCCCCAAAAAAAAAATGAACAGCTTCGTTGATAGATCACTTGTAGTATTAACGTGTGAAATGTGGGAGGGGATATTGTCCAACGACGGCTTTCTATAAACACATAGTTCACTTTATGTAATAAATTATATTTACAGAATTATGAATTTTTACCTAAATGTTCCATATGCGAAAATGATGCGTATAAAAGACAAAAGGTTAATCATAACGAGTGTGAACATCGTGTACCATAAATATGTAGCACGTGGTAAGAATTATAAAATAAAAAATTATAAATATAATGTGATACGTTAAATAATTTCTTTTTCTGCAAAACAAATATTATGTCAAATAAATAACATTAATTTTGAGGTAAAATACATAGAGGTCTTAAGGTTTTCCGCATACTTCCAAGTGTGATATTTACTTTCATAACAGTTTTTTTTTTTGTTTTTTCCCCCAATATGAATACCAGTTTTACACTTCCATAACACTTTGTTTTACCAGATATCCGCCATTTTTTTTTTTTTTCTTATACAGAATAGTTTTTAACTTCCGATTGGCTCAAAAGTCTCAAAACCGATCTTTATGAAACTCGCCATATAATGGAAGAGACCAACTTCAAGAAAAAAAATTTAACTACATCCAAATTAAAAATTTCAAAGTGGCGGTCATTTGTAATTTTTTGCCATTTGTCCCGCATTTCCATTTCAACATTTAAAATGTCCGCCATTTTTAAATTTTCAAATTTCATCAAGTGGGTTTTTTTCTATAATAGTTTCATAACTATCACTAACAAATTATAGGTGAGTTTTCAATAAAGATCGGTTAAGCAAACTAGGAGAATAAAAATTCTTTTGTGAAAAAAAAAAACAAAATGGCGGATCATCTGGTAAACAAAGCGTTTATGGAAAATAATGTTTCTACATTTTAATCTTTATTTTTACCAATATAACCATTTAATGAAGTTTGACACTTTACTTTTTGGGGACAAAAAACCCTGGTATACACAAATATTTAAAGATATCATTGAGTGCAATCAAAACAAAACGATGACATCAATTTAATCATAGTCCAACCAACCAAATGAAACCGGTAAACTAAACTTGATGGTGCAGCCGTAGTACAAGTCGTCTCTACGACGTTTTAACGGATACTATAACAACGAAAAGAAACGTTTTCAAATCAATATTCGTTACACCAACTAAAAAATATTTCGACAACTAAATTATATCTCCTATGTTTTCTGAAAAAAGCTTTTGTGTACGGATTTCAATGCACCGTCAATGAGAACACAATTGTTGTTGGCAAGTTATCAAGAAAGATTTAAGAAATAAATAACTGTCCAATTCGTAAGTAACATTTAAAAAAACGCTTGTATTTTTACAAATGTGTACATTTATATAAATATTCATATGAAATGAAATTGATAAAAATAAAAAATGTCGGAGCTGTAAAAAAAATACTGAATACGTCGTCATGTAAATTAATAATTAATTTCGATTACGTTATCAATTATAATGAATGAAAAATATTACAAATGTAGTATCTGGGAGTTTTGTTATTATTGAGTTGGTTTTCGATCAGTGGGAGATTAACTAAACCTTGATTGCATGTAAATACCGTCCACCAAGTCCATGAAACAACGGTCACCATGTGACGCTCAATGATGCAGAACCTCAATCACCGGTACACTGTGCTCAATCCATGTGACCATTCGAATAATTGTTCTATATTAGGAAATTATAGATTCTATTAATGACAAACGCGACCGCTTAAGCTAAGTTCTAATATATCCTTTATCTTTATTGTTTACTTTTTTTTCTTTGATCAAACTTTTTTTTTTTTTTTTTTTTTTTTTTTTTTTTTTTTTGTAGAATCTTACATCCAAAGTATTTTGGAATTTGTAATTAGCATATTTTTATTTTATTTATCAATGGCAGCAAGCCAATTCATAAATTCATAATACCACAAAAAGTTGGCAATAAAAAATAACAGAATAAAAACGAAAAAAAAGAATAATACAAGTTCACCGTATGAAAAGCAACCGGATTAACATACCAGTATAGCATTTAATAAATAAATATCTTAATAGTAGAAATACTAAATAAAATGCATGAAAACCAATATAGCATTAAAAAAATAACAACTTTTCCTTACAATTAACAAGAAACAGGAATAATATAAGGCCTTATATAATTAAAAAAGGTAAATCCACCTATACTAAAAAAAAGAACGTTATATTATATATATATATATTTAGATGTGCAACAATAAATATGATTCTAATTAATAAATTAAGAACAATGAATAATAATAACCTATAACAAGAATCATCAATCCATAAAATAGTTTATAAAGATAAATTAACAAAGATCTTATAATAAATATTTAGACAAGGTTATTGTAAAAATTTTTTTAAAAATATTGATAACAAGCAGTATAAAAAATACTCTGACGGTATATATAACAATATAACAGTACTTACTAGTATACAGAAAACTATTTAAAAAGATATGTTTTTAAACCAAAATATGATTGTAAAATAATTTGACACGATACGTTGATAACGGATCATAATTGATAACGATAACAATGTTACCAATCACCTAACACAATTATATAAATAACAACAAACACAGCACAAGTACACATATACCCCGAGTAAACTAGACTGGTATAAATTTAAACCACATGGTGTCAATAACAGAGTAATCAACTGATCTTGCTAAAAGGTTTGTTTAAGTACCATTTTGTTTTATAGTAACAATGTTTAACAACAGTTTTGGAGAACTGTGCTATCAGTGTCTGTAGTATTAGTTTATAAACAAATGTTTGAGAACAGTAGCAACAATTTGTTAACAGTTATAATAAATAAACACAGCTTTGCCGAACTCTCATGCAAGTTGCGCATCATCTGTCGCTGAAGTAATATCGTCAAATATTTTTGAGTGGTGTGAGCACCTTTTCAGAAAGTCCTGTGTTGGATATTCCTTGTTGTAAAACTAGTTCCAGCTCTGACAAAGAGAATCAGGATTTATATTTGTAAATAGAAAATTCTATGATATTTTTCCAGGAGTAGATTTTGTATTATATTGTTAAAAAAATAAAATAAAAAAATAAATAATTAGACTGCTATTTAATAACCAAAATAAAGCGTATTAAAAACAATATGGACTATAAAGGGAAAAGGGATCCCCAAAGGTCCCCCGCAATATTAATTAAAAATGCAAATGACTTTTGGACAGTCAAATTAAATTTCCTTTTTCTTCCTTTTTGATTTTTGAAGAGCTACAATTTGGGAGTTACAAAAAAAATGGGTAAACGCGAGCGCAGCCAAAACAAATTGGTTTTTTATCTATATTTAAAAGCGTGAATTTCCCTCCACATTGTTTTACGTTTTACCAGACAATTTCATAAAATAAGTATTTTTGTAAATACAAATTAATAATAAACTCTAATTCCAAAACTCTAATTTCCACGTCCATACCATACAATGTACTAAAAAAACGATAAATTGAATAATTTGATACATCAATAGTACTTATTGTGCCGTATACATTAATAATTGGGGGAACATTATATTGAACTTGTTACTTTATGTAAACTAAACTTCTATTCTATTATATAATTCATTGTTTCATGAAAGGATATCATATCATCGCGTTCCAAATGTACACATTTATTTGTTATTTTGTATTAATTAATTAATTTATTTAATCCCTACCAACGGAGTTTATCCATCGCCAAAGGCCACTAAGAAATGAAATGCGAGTGTTTATTTAAATCTATTATGTGTCAAAATAAAAGTTATAGTATTTTTATTCTAGAGTTTTATTTTGTAATACTCGATTAATATTTTTCAATATTCCAATCGATAAAATGTGATGTTTTAAGATTGTGAGACAAAAGCCTTATGTTTTTTAGCCGAAGAATGCCTCTTTGTGTATTTAAAAGGAGTGGCCTAATGTACTTTCCATCCACTCAAAAATACATTAGCGCAGCTCTTTGTACCTCAGCTCTGCGTCTAAATGTTGTTTAGGTCTGTTTTGCAATTATCAAAATAAGGGAAGATATGTAGAAGATGAATAGATATGATGATGACACTGAAGCCTACTTGAAATATAAAATAAATGAAGGAAAGAACAAATAAAAAATAACGGAAACGGGCGAACTTATTTAAATAGTTCCATCTAACCCTAGCACCAGATATCTTAAAATATCTATTTCAGGTTGAACGTATGTCTTGTTACTAAATTTAAAATAATTTAACCCTTCGTCAAACCAAGCTCATAAGTTCGTACCAGTACCAAATGAGTCGCTACTTGTTGCCTCGAGTGCGTGAAATGTGTGTCCTTCTCTGGGCCACCCCCCCAGGGCCAGTATTAGTAAAATATCGTATTTCAGTAATGATTGAAATGTGTAGAGTTGTCTGTAGTCAGTAATTTATTTTAATATATTAAAAAAAACGAACGACGCCCTTATTGCTGAAACCTTCAATGGTTCCTGAAAGATGGCACTTCCATTGATGTCGAAACTAGGGAAAAAACGCGGGAAAAAAAAAAACGAGCCGTAACATTTGTTTCTACGGAAGGAACTTTATGAGCTGATTGACGAAGGTTAAATTAATTTAATTAGCTATAAAGGCAGCTCAGGGGCTAGAAAAATACGTATATTAAGTTAAGTCTTGTATTCAACACCTATATATATTAAAGTAGGTCTCATTGTAAAAACCTAAATTTATACTTAATTTAAGTATTACTAAATACAAGTAAATAAGTTGAACTAATTTAATTTCCACTTACCCTATTTTTAGAAACAATTCCGAACATCACAAACAATTCCTTGAATCAACCATCCCCCCAATACGTAATTTTTCAATATCATCCGACTTAGATATAGTTGTAAAACTCACATTAACAATTCCTGAGAATAGGTTAATTCTAACATGATGATGGGTAGCATCCTTACATCTATTTCCAAGGAACATAAGCGAACACTCTTCTATATAAATCTAAAAGACAATTGTAAATAGCACAAAATTGCAATTGAATCTATAAAATATGGAATCAGATTAAGTTTGGTAGAAAACAAAGGCTAACTTTTTTTCAGGCGTACATTTTGACCTACATAATGTTTTTCCAGCGAGCTCTTGCAACCATTGAAAAAATTTTCGTTTTATTTATAACCTAAATACTTTTGTAGTGTAGGTTTAAACAATGTTTCCCACAACGGTAGGATAATTCCAAGAGTACAAATCGATGAGCAATTTCATCCGATTTTTAGTTATACGAAAATCCAGAAGCAAATATTTATTCATCGTCAATATGTGGATAAGAAACAAACATTATTGAATTCAGTATCACAGATTTTACTGTTAAAATAGTTAAGAGTCTTGATGAGTGTTTGTTTTAATATGAAAATATCATTTTATGTTATAGAACTTTCAGTTTGTTATTTACAATTATTTGAAAATTTTACTCCTATTATGTAGTGTAAAACTGATTTAGGTCATTAGAATAGAAAAAATAAACATAAATATTCCTAATTAATTAATCAATCACATGAATAATTTATAATTTATTTCAAAAATACCGCAATATTAATCCTATAAATTTTATGAAAAACAAGTTTAATAACCATTGCTCATTTTCTAATAAAATCCTTAAACATTTTCCTTTGTATTGTACACAAAAATATTTTTTTGGAGCTAAACTCAAATTATTTAAAAAAATGGGCATCATTCACCATGAACGACAGATTTTTATATCCTTTACTAATTAAATTTAGAATACATAACATATTCTGAGTACAAAAGTTAACTGATGAAATGACAACATAATCCTTCAAAATTCCCTTAGAAATATTTTGTCTAACTGCATTCCTGCCAACGAATAAAAATAAACAACTATCTGTTTCCAATCACATGGTTTTATAAAATGGTAGCAGTAAGTTTATTGTCCGGCCAAGGTTAACGCGTGACAGAATGTTGTGAAACGTCGGAGGGATTTATTGAAGAGTGTTTTTGAAAGAATTAAGGCAATAGAACCACAGATTGACGGATTGTTTTCTGCAGAGTGCGAGTAACTACATAAGCTTGTGCATTATTATACTTGACCTTGGTATATATATTAGAACCTGTGTTGGAAGTAAAATAATAAAAAACTAACATATTCACCTGTTTGGAATATGATTAAATATGGTAAAGTTGATGTTCTTTAGACTTGCTGTTACACTGAAATAACTTCCCCCAGACAATAAACAGCCTATTGGTTTTTGTATTATAATTTAATTTTCAATCATATTATATTTGCCAAATTTGCAAGTAAATGTAGTTTTGTTTTAGTAGTAATATTTGTGCATTTTGTGAATAAATTGTAATATTTTGTGTTACTGTAAACACTTTCTAATGAATCACACAACTATTGAAACTTTCAGTTGTACTATTATGTACCAACCAAGTATTAATGTAGAATAATTTAAAAAACTTTAACAATTATGAAGTATAATTACTATTTAGATATCGATTGTAATTGTCATAAACTCAACAGTAGCGCTCTTTGTGAAAGGAAATTAAAATCTTAATGTAATTATAAACCCATTCAACATAATGACTGAATGGCCTTGTTATTTAAGAGAAGCAATGTTTCTATATGAAGATACCATTTATAGCTGTACTAGTAACGATTTTAAACTTTTTTTTAGATCACAGATAATATATAACAATTATCTAGCCGTAAACATGTATTGGTGGGTGGGTGGGGTCAAAACTACCGTACATTTATGAATGGGTGAGGTCTCTCACTGCGATCGTGAGACATCAGACTCCTCGGCCTCGTTTGTGACTCGTTACTAGAATTAACGAGTGAGTAACAATACGCATTTTTAGTATTGTTTTATTTTATAGAGATAAAAAAAATTAGTATTGAATGTTTAGAATACTAATGGTATTTCTTATGGGAGAAAAGAGTTCTAATAAATGCTGTTTAGGAATATTTAACCCTTATAAAGGTTAAAATTTCCAAAAATACCTTTCATATAGCACTCTTCTATGATACAAAATATGAATTAGCTCAAAATGTCGAATCAATCAGCACGCAACCAGTTTAAGGTGAAGACCCCATGAAGAGTAAAGATGGACAGTCAATGGCATTTCTCTTTATAACAACACTTGGTATCGTTTTATTACCCTAACTGCTATCATAAACATTAATTCTTATAAGTACACATTAACATAGAACTAATACAAATCAAAAATGGTGTGTTTGTTCTGTTATTACTTGTATTAAACTTAAACCATGTCCTTCCTACTTCAAAGACAAAGGATATTTGTAAAGTAATTTCTTGATTTTCATATATGACCCATTATTTTTGTTGCCTGAGGTGACAGCTCACTGAAAATGGACTGTCGTCTTGGTCCATGATCCAGTGTTCAATCAACGACTGAGCTAACGGGCAAGTGTACAGTAGTGTGAATTGAATTAGGACACACACTTCACTCGATAAATAGATTTCCACACAACACAAATCTATGTGAACTAGTGTGCAAATTTTTCGATAAAACTGTATTAATAAATGAATTACTGAAAAAATTTTTAAAACAAGACAGAGAAAACACAATTCCAATCAACAAATAATTCATGATAACTTATTAAAATATGGTTTTTATTGAAATATAAAAAACGCAGAGTAAAGCTTGTTTTTGACGCTTTCAATTTTAATCATCGAAATGGTTTTTGTATGATGGTGATGTAAAGTGCCATAAAACTGAGGCTTATGTCGTAACAACAATATTTGTCAGTGTGGTACTCCAATTCCATTCTGCGGTGAAGTTTGCTGGCTAGTTCCATAATCATAACGGTTTTCACGAACCTTCATTCATAGTTTTGAGGATTTCATAATTAGGAAAAAACAAAAAAATTTAACCAATAACTAAAGCGTCCGGTTCATGACAGAATGTGCCAAAACGGAGAAACAGCTTCTCGTAAATATATGACCCGTTAAAATCCCCTTACCATGTAAGAGGGCGATGTAATGGATACAAACAAGCACACCCTTCACCAGTCATAAAATACGACAACAAGCATGAGGCACAGCAGACCACTGTGACGTCACTAAATTTAAATGCGTATGTTTCCAAATGATGAAATACCCTACTAAAAACATTGCAACGTGACGTCCTTCAACATCTCCACGGTAACTCATATGATAAGGGGGGAAACCTGTGTTAGATAACGTGTAGCCGTTTTTTGGTCAAACACAACTCCTCCCCTTATTTCTTTGACCAATTTAAACGGTTGAGTATCAACAAATTTGGCTTCTGTTGCATCAATTTGTGCAATAAGTTCTTAATTGCTTCAATATCTGTACCCTGGAAGGGGATTGGAAAAGCCCCAAAGTACGTTTTTTCCCCATAATAATAGTATTAGAAAGATGTAAATTAATCTAAATTTAACAAAACTGTTTCAAATGTAAAAAATAAATATTCCATGTAATATAAACAACTTTTTTGAATGTACGTTTAAATATTAATTTTCCATAATATTAAGAAGGTCAATGATCTTCCTTACAGTTAAACAGGAGAAGTAAAAATAAATACAAACTTTAAAATTTAGGTCAAAATAAAAACATTGCGTGTTTCTAATGTATACAAATAATAAGTTTGAGCTATTGTTGATAAATTTACATGGTTATGATTTTTAGGTTAATACAGTTTCCACATTCATCACTCATATTTTATTAAGTATATAAGCCACATTCCGAGGCCGAAACCAAGGTTTCACGAGCTTTCGGTTGGCACACGAAGCGATGTCAGGGATGTCCCCTACTTAAAGTTAATGTTGTATGTTTTACGTTTTTTGGGGGGGAAGAGCAGGTGCAGATCCGAACTTATTTGTAAGGGCGTTGTGTTAAAAATGCTAAGAACAGCTGATCATAGGGCAAACACATCGATAGGTTTGATTTGAAAACTTTCGAATAGGTAAAATTTGTTTAAGGCAGGAAAGGTTATTGTTAAAAGATAATCTTTTAAAATTAAAACCTGAATATCCTAGAGGACGTCTCTTCCCCTCTGTAGAGCTTTTTTAAAACAAAGTACTAATAAATTGGCTGAACGAGTTTTTTTCAGATTTTACGTTCTCTTTCATATCAATAATTTACGAGTGAGGGTTAAGGGTTTTTAATATGGAATAGCCTATTATTCCGTAATTATTTGCTCTTGCTTAATTGTGTCCCTTATTAAAGACATGCTTCGGTCTATTCCACTTTGATGATAGTAACACCTGAATCGATGACATATTTTCAATAACAATAGCACCAGTTTTAAGTACTATTTTATAATTGAAATAAAACTAGGATTATTATTCTTTGATAATAAATACAATAAAATACTTTTTGTTAAATATCAAAGTGATAAACGTATATAGTAAATAATGTTCACATTGAAACTTTGTTTAAATACTTTGCGAAATGTAAACGAAATATGTTGTATGAAATAATCCTATAGAGCTATTGGTTATTCATTAGTATTTGTATATCGTTTTTGGTGACAATAGTAATAAGCAAAATAATAAAATTTATAAAATAGATCTATGAGAAAATAGATCAGGATGAAAATTAAATAAATAAATATGTAATCAGGATTTAACTAGTGGATTTTAAATTAATAATGCTTTATTAGATATTCTTAACTCTACGTAATATAATTAGAGTTGTTATATTGCTATACGTAGTATAACAAATATAAAATACATTGCATTAATTAGTAATGATTACAGATTGCATTGTATTAAAGAGAGATTTGGAAGGTCTGATTGAAATCGTGGGAAGAATCTCAAGCTGAAGGTTGTCTCCGAGAATTATCTTTTATAAAAGCACCTTATTTGAGGATAAAATATGATCTGTGACCTTATCTGTATTGATATATTTCTTAATTTACTTATATTATTAAATAAAGAAATAGTAAAAAGGTTTCGTTGTTGTTTGACAGTTATTTGTTGGCGATAGTTCTTTGTGGTAAATTTGTTGGAAATTATCAATGATTTGTGAAAACCGAAACGTTTTGACAGGAATAAAACTACTATCTGGGGAAAGAAATTGTTTTTTTTTTTTAGATAAAAAGAAAACAAATAAATACAAAAAAATTTATAGGACTTTCTAACAATACTAAGGTAATACGAAATAATCTTAGTATAAATACTGTAATATGTTCAAAGTTAACTTATCCACTCAATTATCTAATATTTATAATAAAATATGTGTCTTATCAATATGTTTTCATTTTGTCTATTTCGTTGTTATTTAGTTTTAACTTCACTGACGTCTTGTAGTATTACAAATAAAACTGTTTAATAAATATATCATATATTTTATTTTAACATAATCTTGTTGTTAAAAGACAGTTACTGAATATAGAATGATGTAATGGTAATGACACCAGGCTACTCATAGATTCCAAACAGAAACACTAGTTGAGCCCCTAATATGAATATATAAAGGAATATTCGTGGTAATATACAATATACGATATATATATAAATCGTAAGGTCCTTTTATAAGCTACGATTTATTAACTAAAATGTATAAAAGCTGTAGGCCTAATCTATATAAGCGAAATACCACTCATTCACTAATTAATCACAACATATTGGTACCCAATGAACGAATTAACATCACATTTTGTAAACAGGTTCATCCCACCCCTATAGTCGTCACTAAGAAATTTGTCGCCTTCCGAGCTCAGGGCTCCACCCTCTGGCCTTTAAGATCTTTTTTTGTTTAGTTTTGTATAGTTATTATCTTGAACAAGATATGTTTGTATTCACCTGAAGATGGTATTATTATACCGACACATGTCGTGAAAACATAAAACTATGATATCAATTTGAACTTTTGATAGATTACTCTGAATATGTATAATATTTACAGTTCATTAGCTATAAATTGTGAATTCATACATAAAGTTTTAATGTTACTGTAAAGGGGAAATCACAAATAAGATTTTTTTATGATCTAACTTGCAAAAACTTTAGTAACATTTTCAAAACTTGACAGGTATGCACTCGTAGAAATGCGCAACTCGTATCTAAATTTCAGCTTTCAAAACCCACAAATTTGGGGTGTCGGGGTCCAAAAACCACAATTTTCGAAAATGTAATAATTTTTAATTACTTACGTTAACCGCTTCAATGGGATATCAAATTAAAGGTATTTTTATTATAAATCTAAATATACCATCAGATTTGGAAAAAAACCATTAATAAGGGGCATATGCCCCCAAAACCAAACAGCTTTCCGAAAACCAAAAATTACTAAGATAAAACACCAAAAGTTGTATCTAACTACAAGTATCTATTTCCTAAATCTGAAAATACCATCATATTTTGGAAGAGACAACGTTTATTTATTTGTTTTTTGGTGGTGTCCCTCCCAAAAACAAAATCTTTTTGGAAACTCAAAAATGAATAAAGTTTAACTAACATACCCAAGTGGGGGGGGCCAAAGGTATTTTGATGTTATGTGTTTAGTATTTTATAAACATTAGATTTTATAAAATACTAGGTTTATGGGCTCCAATGCCCAAAAAAGTAAAATAAATCATGGTAAATAAGCCAAGTATCCTGATGAACAGGCTGAGGTTTCTCACGAGTCCACAGGCCGTGGTGTACATTAGGGGCTGTATCAGTGGTTTTTTGTGAGCCCGCAGGTCAAGCTTCCATGAAGGGACTAATTGCATAGTTCCCAGGTGAGGCCGTAGGTTGAGCTCCCTTCACAAGCATAGCGAGTGATGGGGATGGCACGCAGGCCGCGACCACCAATGGGGCTGTACAATGTACAGTATCTTGGCGAGGCCGTGTCCACAGTAGGGCATGTAGGAAAGTGTCCTGGCGAGGCCGTAGGCCGAGTTCCACAATGGGGCTATAGTTAGAGTTCCCATGTGAGGCCGCAGGCTCTACCCCAGTGTCCTTTAAAGTTTCAATAATACTTTAAAGTGGAGTTACTTCATTTATTTCACACCATCAGCTGTCAGATAAAAACAAATAAAACGAACATATTTTAAAAAGGCTATGTGAAGCTCATTAAAGTTCAACATTCAAAATAAGCTAAAACATTACTATTTATATGCTAATTCCATAAAAACGCACAGGTAAACAGCTAGGGTATTTGGAATAAGGTCAAAAATTCGATCCGTCAATGCCTGTTGGTGGAATGAACCTCTCTCGTGAGGAATGGACACTGTTGAATCGCTTTCGAACTGGAGTGGGCAGATGTAAGAACTGAAAATATAAATGGGGTGGGAGTATACAAAGCCAGTTATAAAACACTTATAAATGAATTTATGGTTCGTTAAGTATTAAAATAGGTGAATTATTTCTTCAAAGTTTACCTTGTAGTATGAATTAAGAACAAGATTGACGTACCAGATGCTTTTAGCGGAAGAAAATGTTTATTTGTCTTGAGAAGGAATACTTAATGCTCTTTAAGCACAGAAACAATGCATTAGTGCCCCAGCATGTGCAACGAAACAGGTATCTATACTGTTGGCTTTGGTTAACACTAATGTGAAATGTAAAATTGAATATTTGTAATAGAAAGTAACTTGTCATGAACCTCAGAAGAAAAATGTATGTCAAATTATGCATATCAAGTTCTTGTCTGAACGAGGGTTAAATATATAAATCACTTCTGATATAATATTGTTCATGACAATAATATTTACTAAACAGTTACTTGTGGAAGACGTAAAATGATTTAAGATGAAACTTTAAATAAACGCTACATAATAAATAAATATCGTTTAGAAATTGATAAGCCAATTGGTTAAAAATAAAGTGTTGTTTTGAATTGGTCTCTGAGGGAATTGTTGACATTTACATTTGGCAGGCTTTGGATAATACATCGGTGTGGTGATAGTAGATGTTATTTTTAAAACGAACTTTGTTAATACATGTGAACAAATTTCAAGTGTTTTTATTTAACTCATTTCAAAAATGTTATGGTTTTACATTTATAAATTATATAAACAAAATCAGAATAATTATGTTTCAAGTTATTTAACATACATTATAATTATCTTTACGAAACAGGAGATATCATATCACTAGAACAAAGTATTTACAAGATAAGTTATAAAAGCCCTTTTCTAAGATAAACTTCACTCGCCAGATCACAGGGGCAACAGTACCTTGCTTGTGATACAGTATCAGTTGGAGACTCAAATCTTGGAAAATCCGCAGTCAATACAAGCATTTTGCGGAACGAAAAAAACACAAAATATTGCTAGCAATTATTCTTTTAGTTTCTGAACCCTAAGCACACCCTCTAGTTTATTCTATAAGTTTATAATACCTGTAAAATACTAAACCATAAAAAATATTCTGCAATTTATCAAACCTTCCGAAACGATCAAAATGATGCTACCAGATTGTTACAAAATCAATTATTCTTCACTATTGTATCACTTATAATCGAGTTTTATCTTGTGGAAAATTTATTAATTGTAGTTAGTTCTAGACATTCGTTAAAAATCCGTTTTGAATTATTCTTCGTTAACATCCTCCTTTATTAAGGAAATAAAATAATTAACTGAAAATCAAAATGTTTATTAACTATTGAAGAATGGATTGCACTCTTTCCGTTATTGATAAAACCATAGAAAAATCAAAGAATCCTTTTCCTCGCTAGGTTCTTGGAAAGAATATAACATAACTAACAGTGTTTTCTAATGTTTTTACCTTTCGTCATAATTTGAAATAAAACTATAACTTAGGGATCTTTTCCATTAATTTACTTCCACTACTTTTTTCCTGTTAGTTCACTACAGTTTAATAAATATTCTATTAGTATAAAAAGTGTTCCCGAATCATTTTTACTTTCACTGTGGTATTCCTTTTCCGCTAGGAATCCGATATCGCTGGCCTTATCTTATCGCTTTCCAAGAACTTACACATTTCTTCTTCTTCAGAGAGTGCATTCGACTGTAAGTCAGTCATTGCATTTACCAGTTTGTGATAAACTTTAGTAGCCACCTAAGCTAACCTAACTTAACCTAACATAGCCTAACCTAACCGTAATTTTGATTTTAAAAAAACAATGGTAGTGAAGTAACAGAAAAAGTATAGGTAGTAAATTAACGGAAAATGTTCTAACTTACACTTAACAAACTCTAAACAAAAATACGATTACATTTTGAACACATTATATTTATTACTATTGCATTACCTTATGGTTATGATGTACCTTATTAACATCCAATACTGATCCACTTCTCCGAGGGAAGTCTCTCACCACCTCATTACATTTATCCATCTCAGGGGTGTATTTAGCCCTGTCAGGACTCGGCAAATCCCATCCAACTTCTTCCATCACTTATAAAACACATCAGCTGTGCTCCTAATGACACTATAGTAATTATGAAAAACTTATTAACTACACTTTGAAAATAAAATATATCGCATTTGGTAGAGTAAATTTAAAAAATATCACAAATATTTTCCTTACGTAGCCTAATTTGTTATATCAAACATAAATTTTCCAGATTCCTTTGGTGTATGTACCACTAATATTAATCATAGCGCTTGGGTCTCGAGGTCTGATTTATTATGTATTCAAACATGAGTTTACAGCTCAAATTCATTACTAGCAAGTTCTAATTCTAAAACCAGGTTCTGTTTTTAATGTTGACACTAAGCTTTCAAACTATGGATTACAAGTGATATATTCTTGTTGAGTACTTAAATGGTTTCTTGGTCTTGATATTGCATGTAAAAGTTGTAATTTAGACTTCTGTCCTCTGGGATCTCGATTAAGTAATATAATTTACATTAACTGTTACCTCTGTATTTTTAAACATTGTGCATACATACTATGACAGAGAAATTCATATTAAAAATCTTTTAAGGAAATATACTAATAAATTAGTCATTTGATTTAGCTGCCAAACCAATGTTAAGTTCATAATTAATATCACATTTATTCTGATCGTAATATAAGTTGGATCATGAGGGAGTTGTGTTAAAATGAGAGTCTTTATCAAACTCCAAAGTCCCAACACCATTTGAAGGTTAATTTGTTGTGGTTATGTTATAGTTAACACACAAATGGATATGTTTGGATGTCTTCCACAGAGAGTTTGCCGTAAATTAACGGTGTATTTGGAAACCACAGATTCGATATTTGCCAAACATTTTACGTTATAAGGGCTTGTTTACTGTCAACATTTCAGATATGCAGTTTTAACTGGTAGCATACATTTTGCACCATATTTGCAAGAACTAACTTAACATAAGTTAACGCTACTTTTAGGGAAATATTTTGAGGTTTGAATAGTATGCATATCTAATTTTAAAACAACCTAAGTAAAAAAAAAATGGAATTTCTTAACTGGAAAAGTTACAAAAGCGAGCTCACGATAAGATTTAGGAAACAGATTAAAGCAAATTCTGCCAATTGTGAAAGTGACATCTCCCTAACACTTGTAATTAATACTCCGCCTCAGCGCAGGTGTCGATGTTAATGAATGACTTGAGAACTTTAATGAGCTTGTCATCAGCCTAAAGTTCAGCGTAGATAAATCTGGAATGTAATTATTCCTCGTCCTAAGTTACTTATTTACATGATATCAATAAGGTACACATTCAGTTTCATATACATTTTCAAATGGTAACTATCAATAATTCTAGTGAAATTATGTGATAATATATGAGATGATTCCACTACAGCAAAATCTGGTCTAAAAATTTCAGTTAAAAGCGTATATAACCAATTTTAAATTTATATACACTTAAAACTAATGGATTTACTGAAAAATATAATGAAAATGAATATGATGTATAAATGCAATCTTTCTTATGATTGTGCACCCTCTGGACGCCTCTAAAACTAGGAATTACAAAGAGGTTAAATATGAACTCATATTGATAGAGGATATTGTTTTGAACCACGAAAATATTTGTTTAACCAATATGTAATTCTTTAACAACAAATTTTTTTAAAGCGTAATTTTTAACACCATTTTTAGTCACTAATACAGTCGAAATGTTGCTTAGGAAAAAATGTTTTGCTTGCTCATTTAAATAAACTGCACCTAAATTATCCTAATCTTATGTATACTCTACAAAAATGTGTAGTCTTGTGAAATTGCTACGGGTATGTCAAATTTTAGTAGTTCCTGGCCTGTGGGATGGCCTGTTTGCTGATTCTCAGGCAGTTATTGCTTTTATTAGCATAGCACCTCTCTAAGAGAGATTCACGTAAAGATTTACACCGAAATAAAAGTCAGAAAAACACATTAAATATTTGATATATAATGTAAAGTAAAATTTGCCAAAAAGTAGGTTTGCGATTGTCTTATACAACAACAAAAAAGTTCATGGAACAAATTCCACGTGTAGAGAAAATATAGACCTTATTTTACTCAATGAGTTTAAAATAGCAAAGACTTTAGAAGCGTCATTGAAGTGCATTAATACCATGTTTTTTGTAACCCATCTGATATCGAGAGTTACTTTGACATTAAGAACTTTTTCACCTTAACAATTTTCAAATCGGGTATTTTCAATATTAATACTTAAAAATAGATTTAGAAATGAATGTAAGGAAAACAATGATGTAATTCTGGGGATATCTGACAGAAATACTGACAGAAAAAAGACTTTCATAGAAAATAATGGACAACGCAACCCCACTCACAAGTCCACTTAGGTATGTGCAACCAAAATATATCTCAAAAAGCTGAAATGAGAGAATATAGATCACAGGCTGGGAATATTTTCAGAAATAGTATGACCTGGAGAACGTACCAGAGCTGGTCAACCAAAAACAGTATAGACTGAAACGGTTAACAGAAAGGAAGTAATTCTTTTTCAATGCTTGGGAGAGTATTAGTCCGGCAAGGAAAACACACAACAAGAAAGTATTCATTCTGTTTATCGTCTTCTATTTAAGGAGGGATTTCACTAATTATAATAATAATTTGAAAGATAACAAATTTATAAAGTGAAAATAAAAATAAAACCATTCAGTAAAAAATTCATATGTATATATAGTTTTATTTACAAATTGATAAAATATTTCAGCATTTATTTCAAATATTCAGCTAATTTTTAACTACACTCTTTTCGTTTTTAACAGTCTCATCTAATGAGGAATTACAAACATAGATTGCTTTATTTTATAAAACATAAAGTTTAAAATGTTTAATATATATTTTTATACGATGGTTATTAATATCCATTGAGAATTCTGACAACTACGGTCTTTCAGAAAATGATTTGACTTTGAATTTATGTTTCTAAATACATCAGTAATTTGTCACCTACTCTCAGTGGACGACCTTAATATATATACTGACACACAACCACAGCAAATTAAACTTTGAAGGGTGACAGAACTTTAATTAAACACCTTTGTACACAACCCCCTCAAGAACCCAATATGTTGTGTCAACGCCATATCAACCGACTATTTCGGTCTGATTGCCAAGATAAAATATTATTTCTCTTTGCATACTAGTGAAGGGGGAGCGTAATACTAATATTGCTAAATAATTGCCATTGCTATATGGTTTTCCGTATGAAGTGAAATTTACTTCACAGTGTATTTTTTGGATCTTACGAAGAATGCCTATTACTCAGGGTTACTTTTTGGGAGCAGAAATACGAAAACAACACTAGAGTTCTCATATAATCTTGCACATCCATTTGTCATCATATATCAGTTCAGAAGAGGGCCATTATTTTACGTGCTATTTAAGTTTCAATGTTGCCAATAGTCTTATGTAATATGCTTTCCTTTTATATAAAATCGAATTTAAATGTTGATTCTAAAGTACGAGGGTTATTTTTAAATGTAAGGAGCCCTAACTTGAACCTTTTTTTTACAAACTTATGTTTACAAAGAAATAAATGGTTTATTCTATGAAGAACTTCGAGTATAAACTTTTTCTCTGGATCTAGACTCAGTATTAAATATTTGATTATTAAAGTAGGGAATATGACATTTTACAGTTTTTTTTTTTTTTTTCTTTTATACATCAATAATGTTATTAAATTACTCAAAAAAAACTAAACTATAACTTTTGAAAGTTTCTTGAACTAACTTTTACGTCAGTTACGTAAATCAGACAAAACTTAGTGTCCACCCACAATAAATGTTCCTCCGATAGTTACCAGAAAAATGTACCTGAAAAAACACCAAAATCCAAAATAAAACAAGGAATGTTTTCTCACGGGAAAACCTCGTTGGTAGTGCTACAATGAATAGTGTTCAATAATATAAATGTTTCATAAATACATCAGTACTATGGTAGTATACTTTTGAGTTAAAAGGTAAAAACAAAGTACCTTTCATAATTATTGTTTTGAAATATTACTTACGTATCAGCTTAATGTTATTTACCTTTCGACTATATTGACCGTATATCTGAAGAGCATTGCAAGTGTTTGTAACATGAATCGAATATTTCATTGTAATCTTAACTATATTACCTGTAACTAGGAATCAGAACATTCGTTTTTCTTTGGAAGCATCGTTCAAAACTTACTTTCTTACTTCGTTATCATTGCAGAATAAATTTTATTGCTATTATAAGTGTAATAATCATTAATAATAAATGAAAATCAGAACAGAGAAAATCTCAGTACAAACCTGCTTTGTGGTGATACTGCATCTACTGAACCAGTTTGAGGACGATAAAGCAATGATGAGATGATCTCACGAATAATGGGTTCGACCTGCTTGATATCTCAAAATCATCAAGTCCGTATTAATTAAAACGATTTACTTGGAAACATGACATTATAACTCTAATTTATAAATATATATTTTCAAAGTAAAAATAAAACGATTTTTTGGAACATTTAATAATGGCAAATGAAACAGCACAATTTTTATAAATTTCTACTTGTAGATAAATGATCTGGTTCAACTACTTAAAAAAAATAATGTTAATAAATTAATGGTGATAAAATGAACCATTATTCGTTTTTTTAAAATAAAATTACACCAAATTGTAAAATTAATGGCAGTAAACTAAGAGTAGAAAACTTAAATTCATCTGAACTTACGAGAAAGAACAGGGAATGTGTAGTGGTTGAAATTGAAATGAGTTTAATATATAATATATATAAATTTATAACGTAAATTGCCTTTTAGTTAAAACTCAATATTTGGATAGCGTTTTGACCTATAATTAAAAACGACGACCTATATTCATTAAATATTTGCCAACAAACACATTTTTTCTGTATAGGAGAATCACAGTTATTACATAAACAAATATCTTTATTTGCCTTTGACAGATACAAAGAATCCAAATAGTCTTAGACAAACGAGCTATATCTATGTTTATTTATTACTAAATAATACAATTAATCTACATTCTAAAATTAAGAATATAAGTAGCTTTTCTATATTAACATAAGATTCAAGCAAAAAAAACGACTAATAAATAATATTGTCAATGTAAGTAAAGCAGATACATATTTACATTTTTTATGTACATCGTATTAAAGTAATATACGTCGTAAGCAGATTTTTTGTCCCATTTTCAACCATATAACATCAATATATTGGTTTAATCTATCCGAACCTAACTTTGAATATTGCTAATTGGAAATATGTCATGTAGTCTAATTGAAATTTCGTACGTGTTTTCCTAGATATACGAAAGTGTGAGTTTATCATTTTAATGCTTCATGTACTTTAATACTTTTGGTATGTTTAGATCAGTTGTTATCAAATTATTATTTTATTAGATGAGGTTTAATCTACCTGAAGTAGCCACTAAAATTGATGTGCATAATATGCAGTTAAAAATGTTAGTATTATTCTATAACAGGAAAAATATCGTACCAATTTTTATTTATAGGAAGGAAATGGTTAGTGATCCGTGAGAAACATGTGGGGTGGAAATGCGGGGTTGCCAAGTCACCACAGTCCCCACAACTGTGTTTCTAAAAATGTTCATAATTAATCAATGGTTAAAATTTTATTTTCGATGGATTGCATACAAAATATTAAATCTGTAACTCAATTTATTCTCTAGTACCCTACATAAATCAGCTGACCCATCTACCCTACGATCTCAATATATTGATTGTTATCTAACCAACTTCTGTCAATCCCATCCACTGTGTATATAAGCCTATCTACATGTGCATAAGTAACGTGTTATATCACATATAACTTGACTTATAGGCGTCTTTTATGTTTTTTTCAGTTATCTAAGTAGATGAGACATTAAGTTATTTAATGTTAATATATTATAAACATGTATGATAATCATTTAAAGTGTAAAGTAATCAGATGTTATCTTTAAAAATCCTGAAGTCGTAAAAAAACGTCAAATGAATGTGAGAAATAACTATTCGGCAGTTCATAATTCTGAATAAGACAGAACAGTAATGGTTGATTATGACGTTCTTAAACATATGATGTACTTTTTTTTTATTTAGTATTATAATAGTATTTAAATAAGTTTTACAAAGTTAATTAATTATTGAGTAAAAGAATTTACACAACACACAAGAATAGTAAATAAAAGAAGAATGTAAATACTTGATAATCTAATTATAGATGAAACAATGCTTCATAAGCTATTCATTGGCAAGACACCCCGAAGGGAGGACAATGGACTGTTGGTGTGATTTACTGTGGAACGCATTGTTGTGGTTAGTTTCCTACAGTTGGCTGAAGTCAATATGCTATCGTTACACATTAGTGCAGTTATCATTTTTAATATGTTTTAGTTATAAACTTGTAATTTAATCGTAATTTAATTGTAAATATACTTATTCATTTAACTTTTGTTGGCTGATAAAAATCATAGGTATTATTTTTTCAATTTTTTTACAGCAAAAACTACATATTTCAAAGCTATCAAAACAATAAAATAAGAATAAATAATCACTAGGGCTTAATTTATTATAGTTATTGAATAAGTTAAAGTCATACTTTTTTCTTTTAAGTACTAATACCTATTTTACCTAAGACATTTAATTTAGAGCAAGATAATATCTTTTAATTATTATTGAAATAATATTATCATCTTAAGAGAAAAATAGAAAACACCTAATAAATAGCAAATAAATTAAATTAGGCAGTGAGACATGGAAAATTTAAAGAACGAGATGTTTACACTAGGAGATGTGATTCAATTCAAATTTCTCCCAATCACATAGAGTATTGACTATCTACTGTGTGTACGTCATAGATCGAGTGAGGGACAATCACATAGAGTATTGACTATCTACTGTGTGTACGTCATAGATCGAGTGAGCGACAATCACATAGAGTATTGACTATCTCCTGTGAGTACGTCATAGATTGAGTGAGGGACAATCACATAGAGTATTGACTATCTACTGTGTGTACGTCATAGATCGAGTGAGAGACAATCACATAGAGTATTGACTATCTCCTGTGAGTACGTCATAGATCGAGTGAGCGACAATCACGTAGAGTATTGACTATCTACTGTGTGTACGTCATAGATCGAGTGAGAGGCAATCACATAGAGTATTGACTATCTACTGTGTGTACGTTATAGATTGAGTGAGCGACAATCACGTAGAGTATTGACTATCTCCTGTGAGTACGTCATAGATCGAGTGAGCGACAATCACGTAGAGTATTGACTATCTACTGTGTGTACGTCATAGATCGAGTGAGTGACAGTCACATAGAGTATTGACTATCTACTGTGAGTACGTCATAGATCGAGTGAGCGACAATCACATAGAGTATTGACTATCTACTGTGTGTACGTCATAGATCGTGTGAAAGACAATCACATAGAGTATTGACTATCTACTGTGTGTACGTCATAGATCGAGTGAGCGACAATCACATAGAGTATTGACTATCTACTGTGAGTACGTCATAGATCGAGTGAGCGACAATCACATAGAGTATTGACTATCTACTGTGTGTACGTCATAGATCGAGTGAGGGACAATCACATAGAGTATTGACTATCTACTGTGTGTACGTCATAGATCGAGTGAGCGACAATCACATAGAGTATTGACTATCTCCTGTGAGTACGTCATAGATTGAGTGAGGGACAATCACATAGAGTATTGACTATCTACTGTGTGTACGTCATAGATCGAGTGAGAGACAATCACATAGAGTATTGACTATCTCCTGTGAGTACGTCATAGATCGAGTGAGCGACAATCACGTAGAGTATTGACTATCTACTGTGTGTACGTCATAGATCGAGTGAGAGACAATCACATAGAGTATTGACTATCTACTGTGTGTACGTTATAGATTAAGTGAGCGACAATCACGTAGAGTATTGACTATCTCCTGTGAGTACGTCATAGATCGAGTGAGCGACAATCACGTAGAGTATTGACTATCTACTGTGTGTACGTCATAGATCGAGTGAGCGACAATCACATAGAGTATTGACTATCTACTGTGAGTACGTCATAGATCGAGTGAGCGACAATCACATAGAGTATTGACTATCTACTGTGTGTACGTCATAGATCGTGTGAAAGACAATCACATAGAGTATTGACTATCTACTGTGTGTACGTCATAGATCGAGTGAGAGACAATCACATAGAGTATTGACTATCTACTGTGTGTACGTCATAGATTTAGTGAGCGACAATCACATAGAGTATTGACTATCTACTGTGTGTACGTCATAGATCAAGTGAGCGACAATCACATAGAGTATTGACTATCTACTGTGTGTACGTCATAGATCGATTGAGCGACAATCACATAGAGTATTGACTATCTACTGTGTGTACGTCATAGATTGAGTGAGCGACAATCACGTAGAGTATTGACTATCTCGTGTGAGTACGTCATAGATCGAGTGAGCGACAATCACGTAGAGTTTTGACTATCTACTGTGTGTACGTCATAGATCGAGTGAGCGACAATCACATAGAGTACTGACTATCTACTGTGAGTACGTCATAGATTAAGTGAGAGAAATCACATAGAGTATTGACTGTCTACTGTGTGTACGTCATAGATCGAGTAAGCGACAATCACGTAGAGTATTGACTATCTACTGTGTGTACGTCATAGATCGAGTGAGCGACAATCACATAGAGTATTGACTATCTACTGTGTGTACGTCATAGATCGAGTGAGCGACAATCACATTGACTATCTACATAGAGTATTGACTATCTACTGTGTGTACGTCATGGATCGAGTGAGAGACAATCACATAGAGTATTGACTATCTACTGTGTGTACGTCATAGATCGAGTGAGTGACAATCACATAGAGTATTGACTATCTACTGTGTGTACGTCATAGATCGAGTGAGCGACAATCACATAGAGTATTGACTATCTACTGTGTGTACGTCATAGATCGAGTGAGCGACAATCACGTAGAGTATTGACTATCTACTGTGTGTACGTCATGGAGGGTAAGAGACAATCACATAGAGTATTGACTATCTACTGTGATTACGTCATAGATCGAGTGAGCGACAATCACATAGAGTATTGACTATCTACTGTGTGTACGTCATAGATCGAGTGAGCGACAATCACATAAAGTATTGACTATCTACTGTGTGTACGTCATAGATCGAGTGAGCGACAATCACATAGAGTATTGACTATCTACTGTGTGTACGTCATAGATTGAGTGAGGGACAATCACATAGAGTATTGACTATCTACTGTGTGTACGTCATAGATCGAGTGAGGGACAATCACATAGAGTATTGACTATCTCCTGTGAGTACGTCATAGATCGAGTGAGCGACAATTACGTAGAGTATTGACTATCTACTGTGTGTACGTCATAGATCGAGTGAGCGACAATCACGTAGAGTATTGACTATCTACTGTGTGTACGTCATAGATCGAGTGAGCGACAATCACATAGAGTATTGACTATCTACTGTGTGTACGTCATAGATCGAGTGAGCGACAATCACATTGACTATCTACATAGAGTATTGATTATCTACTGTGTGTACGTCATGGATCGAGTGAGAGACAATCACATAGAGTATTGACTATCTACTGTGTGTACGTCATAGATCGAGTGAGCGACAATCACGTAGAGTATTGACTATCTACTGTGTGTACGTCATGGAGGGTAAGAGACAATCACATAGAGTATTGACTATCTACTGTGAGTACGTCATAGATCGAGTGAGCGACAATCACGTAGAGTATTGACTATCTACTGTGTGTACGTCATAGACTGAGTGAGGGACAATCACATAGAGTATTGACTATCTACTGTGTGTACGTCATAGATCGAGTGAGGGACAATCACATAGAGTATTGACTATCTCCTGTGAGTACGTCATAGATCGAGTGAGCGACAATTACGTAGAGTATTGACTATCTACTGTGTGTACGTCATAGATCGAGTGAGAGACAATCACATAGAGTATTGACTATCTACTGTGTGTACGTCATAGATTGAGTGAGCGACAATCACGTAGAATATTGACTATCTACTGTGTGTACGTCATAGATCGAGTGAGCGACAATCACCTAGAGTATTGACTATCTACTGTGTGTACGTCATAGATCGAGTGAGCGACAATCACATAGAGTATTGACTATCTACTGTGTGTACGTCATAGATCGAGTGAGCGACAATCACATTGACTATCTACATAGAGTATTGATTATCTACTGTGTGTACGTCATGGATCGAGTGAGAGACAATCACATAGAGTATTGACTATCTACTGTGTGTACGTCATAGATTGAGTGAGTGACAATCACATAGAGTATTGACTATCTACTGTGTGTACGTCATAGATCGAGTGAGCGACAATCACATAGAGTATTGACTATCTACTATGTGTACGTCATAGATCGAGTGAGCGACAATCACGTAGAGTATTGACTATCTACTGTGTGTACGTCATGGAGGGTAAGAGACAATCACATAGAGTATTGACTATCTACTGTGAGTACGTCATAGATCGAGTGAGTGACAATCACATAGAGTATTGACTATCTACTGTGTGTACGTCATAGATCGAGTGAGCGGCAATCACATAAAGTATTGACTATCTACTGTGTGTACGTCATAGATCGAGTGAGCGACAATCACATAGAGTATTGACTATCTACTGTGTGTACGTCATAGATTGAGTGAGGGACAATCACATAGAGTATTGACTACTACTGTGTGTACGTCATAGATCGAGTGAGGGACAATCACATAGAGTATTGACTATCTCCTGTGAGTACGTCATAGATCGAGTGAGCGACAATTACGTAGAGTATTGACTATCTACTGTGTGTACGTCATAGATCGAGTGAGAGACAATCACATAGAGTATTGACTATCTACTGTGTGTACGTCATAGATTGAGTGAGCGACAATCACGTAGAGTATTGACTATCTCCTGTGAGTACGTCATAGATCGAGTGAGCGACAATCACATAGATTATTGACTATCTACTGTGTGTACGTCATTGATCGAGTGAGCGACAATCACATAGAGTATTGACTATCTACTGTGAGTACGTCATAGATCGAGTGAGAGACAATCACATAGAGTATTGACTATCTACTGTGAGTACGTCATAGATTGAGTGAGCGACAATCACGTAGAGTATTGACTATCTCCTGTGAGTACGTCATAGATCGAGTGAGCGACAATCACGTAGAGTATTGACTATCTACTGTGTGTACGTCATAGATCGAGTGAGCGACAATCACATAGAGTATTGACTATCTACTGTGTGTACGTCATAGATCGAGTGAGCGACAATCACATAGAGTATTGACTATCTACTGTGTGTACGTCATAGATTGAGTGAGCGACAATCACGTAGAGTATTGACTATCTCCTGTGAGTACGTCATAGATCGAGTGAGCGACAATCACATAGAGTATTGACTATCTACTGTGAGTACGTCATAGATCGAGTGAGCGACAATCACATAGAGTATTGACTATCTACTGTGTATACGTCATAGATTGAGTGAGCGACAATCACGTAGAGTATTGACTATCTCCTGTGAGTACGTCATAGATCGAGTGAGCGACAATCACGTAGAGTATTGACTATCTACTGTGTGTACGTCATAGATCGAGTGAGCGACAATCACATAGAGTATTGACTATCTACTGTGTGTACGTCATAGATCGAGTGAGCGACAATCACATAGAGTACTGACTATCTACTGTGTGTACGTCATAGATTGAGTGAGCGACAATCACGTAGAGTATTGACTATCTCCTGTGAGTACGTCATAGATCAAGTGAGCGACAATCACGTAGAGTATTGACTATCTACTGTGTGTACGTCATAGATCGAGTGAGCGACAATCACATAGAGTATTGACTATCTACTGTGTGTACGTCATAGATTGAGTGAGCGACAATCACGTAGAGTATTGACTATCTCCTGTGAGTACGTCATAGATCGAGTGAGCGACAATCACGTAGAGTATTGACTATCTACCGTGTGTACGTCATAGATCGAGTGAGGGACAATCACATAGAGTATTGATGTGAAGCCTCAGGCACAGACCAATATTGTTTTATATTACATTTATTGGTTTGGAACGGTCTGCTTAAGGGTAATTTTGATTTTGTGACTTTTATTTATTTTTCTTTATTGTTTCTCAGACTTTGCCTATTGCTTAGGTTATTTATTTTTTTTTTTTTGTACATTTTTAGTTATAGATTTTATGTTTTGATAGTATACTAACGTAATTATTATACGGGTACTAAGCTTTAATAAATAGAATCTATATCATAGAGAGGATCAATTAAAATCTTTCTCGGCCTTTTGCATATAAGTAATTATTATTTACAACCTCAACATTTGAATTTGGTTTTATTCCCTTAATTTGCATTTATATTAAGTATTTTCCTCCCTTTATCTTATTTTCGTAAATACTTTTTATATCTAATATAAAATAAACTGTAATCAACAATAATAAGTTTTTAAAAATCAGTCAGCACTTTTCTATACGTCGTTGCTACTTTTATCAACATATATGTTTGTTCATTGTTGTCGATAGTCCTTTTAATTTTTTATATTGTTACTAGTTACTTTTGTTACTTTCTTTATTTTTTAGCTGTTTACTCTTACCCTTATTATTATTACCTTATTCAGAGTTTTCATATTTATTTAGGCCTAAATAAGTTATTTTTGTCTTTATTACGTAACCTCGTATGAAAATGCCAATTTAAGTAGTAATACTTACTTATACGGACATGAGAGCATATTATATTTGTTACTATAGTCTATCTATATATATAAAATCCAATGTATGTTTGTTTGTCTGTCTATCCTTTATGCGCTACCAAACCGTCCAGCCGATCGCCATGAAACTTGGGGAAGTTGTTCTATATACCCCAGGGAAGGTTTCTGTCCTATTCCCGTTTCTTTAATCCCTCAGGGCTCCATCCCTTGGACTTCTAAAGTTTCGATGTTAATCAAATAGCAGGATGCATGAAGGTATAATAAGTCAAATATAAAAAGAATATCAGCTGTGGGTTTTAAATATGTCAAAATTATACTGTTTATATTTTTATGTTTTGATTTCTTGTGAAGCTATATTAATTGATTTATTTATTTGATTAACAGCTGTTAAATAAAAACAAATATAATAAAATTGTGGTAGGCAAAACTTTCAAAATTAAAAATAATTGAATACAGTAGTAAACTACACAAAACATCAGCTGTTGTAAATAGGATAGTATGTAAACTGAAAGGTTGCTGCACATTTCAATGATACAATCAAAACTCAAAATTATGACCGGTGAAGCGGGCGGGTACAGCTAGTAAGTAATAAAATGTTCATCATATTAGTTAAAATAAGTAAAATATAAAATGTATATGCAAGTTGAAAATTGTATATTACGTAAATTGTATAGTAAAAGTGTTCAACATAAGATTTTCCCTTAAATAGCCATAGGATAGAAGAATAAATAAATAAAAACCAGACTAATAATATGTTTTGTATAAATAATTAAAATTGATTTTGAATCACTATTTAATATCTTATATTTAATGAAATGAAGATTTAATATTCTGTAGTGCACATGAAGAACAGCCCTTATAGTGTTCTTAATCAGATCTTTTGTATATGCTAGACCTAATTACGGGATATCATATTAGGATAGTACAATTACAAGTTATATTTTGCCTCTAACTAAAATACAAAAATATTTTGTTAGAAAATATATAGACAAAATATAAAGGCTCAGTCAAGATCAAGTTTTTCTTAACTGCAGATCCTGCCACTCAGAAATATGTTTGTTTTTAAAGTATTGCTTTTATTTTTTGAAATAAGTTGCAACCTAGGTGTAGCAATCTATCATTTAAACTATCCAAATACTAGGCATGCGAACTACATAAGAACTCCTAGATCAATAACATATTTTATCCAAAAGACATGTATTTTCTTGGGTCCTAAATTTTACAAGAAATTACCGTTTAATATTATTCACGTAGCATCCTAATCAAGCTTTAAAAACTCATTAAAAAAGTGGTTAATGAAACTTCCTGATAATGATTTACATAGTTTATTTTATATTGATCAATAGTGCCTCAAATAACCTTCAAAATAATATTTTTAGCGTTTTTATTTTTTTTAAACATTTTTGTTCAATAAAGTTCTTTTGGCGCTCTGGCACTTTGACAGGATTGAATTTCCCTAGTGTGTTTGTATTCCTTCCATAGCAAATCTCATGTTATGTGTTGCTCTTTTTATGTTGTCATATGTGTACTGAATAACCTTCTTCATTTAATAATTAATTATATTCATTAAATAACGTATCTTTTAAAACATAAATATTATATAAGGGTAGTATTTTGTTTTTATATAGTAGGAATTTTGTTTAACTTAATGATTTCAAAAGACTGAATTTTGTTATTTATGACTACGTTGCATTTGTTGTATTGATTTAAAGTGACTTGTATTTTATTGCTTTTGAAATAAATATTTGTTATTTCATTAATGAATATAATGAATTCCTAACTACCTTTGCTGGGATGATGTTACTACGTGTGGAATATATTTTATACAGTACAAGTAAACGTCACACAACACAAATGTATTACAAAATAAGCACAAAATACACAAATATATCACAATACAAGTACAAAATGCACAAATACTATGGTCAACGTTTTGATGAACCACACTCACATTCCTCAGACCGAGGGATTCACAAAAGAAATCTGTGCATTTTGTTCTTGTATTGTAATATATTTGTGCATATATTGTAATAAAATTGTGTTGTGTGACGTTTACTTGTACTGTATATATACCAAAAAGTATTATGCTAATTAAAAAAACTATATTTTATTGTGTAAAGTACCGAATTAAGTTTGTTGGTTGGATTAGTTGTTATAAAAGTACCAGATAACAATAAATATCGGAGGCAAGTATTTATTATAATTTTGAAATTCTACCAGTTTAAACACTTTCAGCTAACTTGTTTCGTTCAGTATGCCCAAACAAGAATGTTTTTAGGGATTGATACTTGTGTATGTTATAGCACACCTATTATAATGCCACTCACTTTCCCAGATTATACAGGGGCTTATTTATTTAACACTGCTCAGATCTTTGATCGGATCAACTCTCTTCTTAGACGAGATCATAACCTTTTACTGCATACGAAGCTAGAACCATAACCAGTTATGACCATCTTTACTGCTCCATAAAAAATCCCTAGAACCTAGTTAGCATTTTTCATTGCCCGAGAGTTTCTTCAGTGTTAAACGGTTAACTACTTATCCAAGCGCTCCCTCGTGGCAACAATCAGCCTTGCTGAATACATTATTTTATAAATTCAGTAATACTTTTGACGTTTACGTAACGATTTTTGCTTTAAATAAGTCCACGTTTATTGGTAAGTAATAACAAGTTTGGGAAATTGTTAAAAATATTGACTTTTATATTTTTAAATAGTAGGGCTTTGTTTAGTTTTAAAGAAAATGTAGTTGAAATTTGACGAGTGGCTTGAACTTAAATAATATAGCTTATAAGGTTTCAATAACAATTTAGATAGTGTCCATGTACATATATGTATATATATATATATATATATATATATATATATATATATATATATACATATATGTGTGTGTGTGTGTGTGTGTGTGTGTGTGTGTGTGTGTGTGTGTGTGTGTGTGTGTGTGTGTGTGTGTGTGTGTGTGTGTGTGTGTGTGTGTGTGTGTGTGTGTGTGTGTGTGTGTGTGATGACTGGTGTTTTTTATTCTTTGTCAATTAGTTTTAACAATGCCGGTAACCCCTACACAGTTTTTCTTTCGGGGTGCCGAATATTCAAATAAAATAGTTCATATATTTTATACGTTTTATTTTTGTATTATTAAGGTATGATGTTATAAAAAAAGACACTTTTCGATTTAAAAAAATTAACTAAAACGTTTATCAATATTTGGTGAATAAGTGTACATAAAACAATGAGTAAATTAGTAGAATATTATGCAACTTCGTACAAAATGTTGGATCTACTAGTTAGTGACTACCAGTAGGCCTATTAGTAGTACGAGTTCTACTTCCTACCTGTCTCATATGTTTGCATAATATTAAATGTTATTTATTTATTTTCTTTTGGAGTATATTGTTTTAAGGATACACTTGTAGTAAGCAATCTAAGATTCCTTTCCAAAAACCCCTATTACACTGTACCGACAGTAGATGCACGTACTGGTGTCTACTAGTGAGCCATGTCAGTAACATCACGACCTTCAATAATTATATCCATCCACAGGAATGTTTAACATTCGTAAACTTAGAGGTTATGTATACACATCAGTCAACAGCAACAACATTTATTAGGAACACTTACTCCCATTCCACTGAATATTACTTCTACGTACTGATATCTACTAGTGAGCTATGTCTGTAACATCACGACCTTCAATAATTATATCCATTCACAGGAATTTTTAACATTCGTAAACTTAGAGGTTATGTATACACATCAGTCAACAGCAACAACATTTATTAGGAACACTTACTCCCATTCCACTGAATATTACTTCTACGTAATGATATCTACTAGTGAGCCATGTCTGTAACATCACTACCTTCAATAATTATATCCATTCACAGGAATGTTAAATATTTGTAAACTTAGAGGTTATGTATACACATCAGTCAATAGCAGCAACATTTATAAGTAACACTTACCCCCATTCCACTGACTATTACTTCTACGTACTGTTATCTAGTAGTTAGCCATGTCTGTAACATCACGACCTTCAATAATTATATCCATCCACAGGAATGTTCAACATTCGTAAACTTAGAGGTTATGTATACACATCAGTCAATAGCAGTAACATTTATAAGTAACAAAGTAACACTTACCCCCATTCCACTGACTATTACTTCTACGTACTGGTATCTACTAGTGAGCCATGTCTGTAACATCACGACCTTCAATAATTATATCCATCCACAGGAATGTTCAACATTCGTAAACTTAGAGGTTATGTATACACATCAGTCAATAGCAGCAACATTTATAAGTAACAAAGTAACACTTACCCCCATTCCACTGACTATTACTTCTACGTACTGGTATCTACTAGTGAGCCATGTCTGTAACATCACGACCTTCAATAATTATATCCATCCACAGGAATGTTCAACATTCGTAAACTTAGAGGTTATGTATACACATCAGTCAATAGCAGTAACATTTATAAGTAACAAAGTAACACTTACCCCCATTCCACTGACTATTACTTCTACGTACTGGTATCTACTAGTGAGCCATGTCTGTAACATCACGACCTTCAATAATTATATCCATCCACAGGAATGTTCAACATTCGTAAACTTAGAGGTTATGTATACACATCAGTCAATAGCAGTAACATTTATAAGTAACAAAGTAACACTTACCCCCATTCCACTGACTATTACTTCTACGTACTGGTATCTACTAGTGAGCCATGTCTGTAACATCACGACCTTCAATAATTATATCCATCCACAGGAATGTTCAACATTCGTAAACTTAGAGGTTATGTATACACATCAGTCAATAGCAGTAACATTTATAAGTAACAAAGTAACACTTACCCCCATTCCACTGACTATTACTTCTACGTACTGGTATCTACTAGTGAGCCATGTCTGTAACATCACGACCTTCAATAATTATATCCATCCACAGGAATGTTCAACATTCGTAAACTTAGAGGTTATGTATACACATCAGTCAATAGCAGTAACATTTATAAGTAACAAAGTAACACTTACCCCCATTCCACTGACTATTACTTCTACGTACTGGTATCTACTAGTGAGCCATGTCTGTAACATCACGACCTTCAATAATTATATCCATCCACAGGAATGTTCAACATTCGTAAACTTAGAGGTTATGTATACACATCAGTCAATAGCAGTAACATTTATAAGTAACAAAGTAACACTTACCCCCATTCCACTGACTATTACTTCTACGTACTGTTATCTAGTAGTTAGCCATGTCTGTAACATCACGACCTTCAATAATTATATCCATCCACAGGAATGTTCAACATTCGTAAACTTAGAGGTTATGTATACACATCAGTCAATAGCAGTAACATTTATAAGTAACAAAGTAACACTTACCCCCATTCCACTGACTATTACTTCTACGTACTGGTATCTACTAGTGAGCCATGTCTGTAACATCACGACCTTCAATAATTATATCCATCTACAGGAATGTTCAACATTCGTAAACTTAGAGGTTATGTATACACACCAGTCAATAGCAGCAACATTTATTAAGAACACTTACCCCCATACCACTGACTATTACTTCTACGTACTAGTATCTACTAGTGAGCCATGTCTGTAACATCACGACCTTCAATAATTATATCCATCCACAGGAATGTTCAACATTCGTAAACTTAGAGGTTATGTATACACATCAGTCAATAGCAGCAACATTTATTAAGAACACTTATCCCCATACCACTGACTATTACTTCTACGTACTAGTATTTACTAGTGAGCCATGTCTGTAACATCACGACCTTCAATAATTATATCCATCCAAAGGAATGTTCAACATTCGTAAACTTAGAGGTTATGTATACACATCAGTCAATAGCAGCAACATTTATTAAGAACACTTATCCCCATACCACTGACTATTACTTCTACGTACTAGTATCTACTAGTGAGCCATGTCTGTAACATCACGACCTTCAATAATTATATCCATCCACAGGAATGTTCAACATTCGTAAACTTAGAGGTTATGTATACACGTCAGTCAATAGCAGTAACATTTATAAGTAACAAAGTAACACTTACCCCCATTCCACTGACTATTACTTCTACGTACTGATATCTACTAGTGAGCCATGTCTGTAACATCACGACCTTCCATAATTATATCCATTCACAGGAATGTTAAATATTTGTAAACTTAGAGGTTATGTATACACATCAGTCAATAGCAGCAACATTTATAAGTAACACTTACCCCCATTCCACTGACTATTACTTCTACGTACTGGAATCTACTAGTGAGCCATGTCTGTAACATCACGACCTTCAATAATTATATCCATCCACAGGAATGTTCAACATTCGTAAACTTAGAGGTTATGTATACACATCAGTCAATAGCAGCAACATTTATAAGTAACACTTACCCCCATTCCACTGACTATTACTTCTACGTACTGGAATCTACTAGTGAGCCATGTCTGTAACATCACGACCTTCAATAATTATATCCATCCACAGGAATGTTCAACATTCGTAAACTTAGAGGTTATGTATACATATCGGTCAATAGCAGCAACATTTATTAAGAAACACGTTACCATGATTAAACCTTAAGGCACCCACTTTTAATTTTTTTTCAAATCTTAGACCAGTAAAACTGCACTTGTCTTAAAAAAGTCGAAACAAAAGCTAAAGTTGTTAAAGTTTGAGAAAATTTGGTTTTGTAGTGTAACAAATTATTTAATTTTCATGTAATAAGTAAACTTGTAAACAAAATTTTAACTTTGCAAACTAACATACATCATACTTTAGATTTGGTTA
Source organism: Stictocephala bisonia (assembly GCA_035578905.1). NCBI lineage: Eukaryota > Metazoa > Arthropoda > Insecta > Hemiptera > Membracidae > Stictocephala > Stictocephala bisonia. The sequence goes on from JAQJVL010000144.1 coordinate 929,339, forward strand.
AGTAAAAAATCAGGTTTTTTAAAAATAATTTTTAGTGGTCCCATTTCTGCTATTGGTGTGTAAAAGGAGTTGGCTTTAAGGCTTGATGTACTGAATAAACCTGGTATCTAGGATTACATACAGATTGGATGGCTGCAGCCTACTCATTATTCATGAGGATACTTGACCCTCCCTACCACCACTCCCCCCCCCCCCGATAGATTAACCCTGAACTAATCTTTTACTAGCCACTGGTGTCTAAGAGTTTAGAATAAAATTGAAGTTATATGACATTGCTTTACTATTAAAACTACATGCATGGAGTATTGTAGAGGTTTCGTCAAGGAAACCACCCAAGGTACAGCTACGTCTAAGTAGTGGTTGGCCACATCTTACGTTACAAACTTGAATGGAGCTTGTGGCGAGGTATCTTGGGATGATGGACATGTAGTAGAATGCTCTACCCCTCAAACTACACGCATGAAGTATTATAGAGGTTTCGCCAAGGAAACCACCCAAGGTACAGCTACGTCTGAGTAGCGGTTGTCCACAGATTCGGTTACAAACTTGGATGCAGCTTGTGGCGAGGTATCCTGGGATGACGACAGGTAGTAGAATGCATGGAGTATTGTAGAGGTTTCGTCAAGGAAACCACCCAAGGTACAGCTACGTCTGAGTAGCGGTTGTCCACAGATTCGGTTACAAACTTGGATGCAGCTTGTGGCGAGGTATCCTGGGATGACGACAGATAGTAGAATGCATGGAGTATTATAGAGATTTCGTCAAGGAAACCACCCAAGGTACAGCTACGTCTGAGTAGCGGTTGTCCACAGATTCGGTTACAAACTTGGATGCAGCTTGCGGCGAGGTATCCTGGGATGATGGACATGTAGTAGAATGCTCTACCCCTCAAACTACACGGATGGAGTATTATAGAGGTTTCGTCACGGAAACCACCCAAGGTATAGCTACGTGTAAGTAGCGGTTGTCCACATATTCGGTTACAAACTTGCATGCAGCTTGTGGCGAGGTATCCTGGGATGATGGACATGTACTAGAATGCTCTACCCCTCAAACTACACGGATGGAGTATTATAGAGGTTTCGTCACGGAAACCACCCAAGGTATAGCTACGTGTAAGTAGTGGTTGTCCACATATTTGGTTACAAACTTGCATGCAGCTTGTGGTGAGGTATCCTGGGATGACGGACATACAGTAAGCAGCTTAACCCCTAAAACATCATATATGTAAAGAAAGCCACCTTGGTTCACTACCACAGCTAAGCAGGGGTTGGCCTCAGATTTAATTAAAAACTTTGGTACATGTACAACGTTCCTATAATATTAGGAGTTTTTTATCGCTATTAAACACGTTTTAAAAATTGCAGGATATTCTAAATATGAAGAAAATACAACCAGAAATCGATTCTTATAACTTATCAATCCAAATTAGGTATTTGTTTTTGTTAACTGTCCATTTGAAAATGAAGGACAGACCTTTATATATGTATTTTAAAAAAGAGTGCATTTCTCTTAAATATTCTATTCTATTTATGAAAGAATAGAATAGAATATGTTACTTGTGGGGGTATTGACCCACCCAACCACTCATACACGTACGGTGGTAATCCCATAGGAACAATGTGAAGATCATAAAAAAATGTGAAATAGCCACATGAATAATTTAGAAAAGGAGAAGAATGAAAATAATGTGTCAAATATAAAATCACTACCCTGATAAGATGGTAACTCCACCACAAGTGTACATAAAACAGTCGTTAAATACGAGAGCGTACGGTACTTATAAGAGTGGTAACTATAAACATTATAAAAAGAGCGATATAGTTAAATAAGTAAATATTTACTAAAAATAAATCTGTTATAAAACAGCTCTTTGTTGTGTTTAGTAATTGAAGTTTCAGTCAGCAAATCATACCCACTTAATAAAAAGGTGAAATTATAATAAATTAGTAAACAAAGTTCTTAGGGATGTGGGATAAAAAACTTAATATTAAGTATACTGGTAATTTATTAGTCAGCCTAACAGCCTTTTATACTTAAAAAATTACGACTAAGGCGCGAACTTCAACAGTTATCCTATATCATAACGGATAACTGATAAATCTCCGTACCCGTAACAGTGGTTAGTTTCGTAGAGGCTCCTCATTCACTCTCGGAGCAAAGACCCTCGACACAAACTTTGAACTCCGACCAAACTGCCCAGTCACTCCAATCTCACTGGTCCCAGTATATATTTAAACTAGTTAACATTATGTGGCTAAATACCTCGAGACCAAACAGTGATGCCTCCATTCCACACCTGTGTTACCTGGCACTATTTCTAACAACTACTGAAGTATTTTAATAAATTATAACTATTAAATACTGCGTCAGTTTCTTTTAAGAATAAACTCACTATAACTTTTTGTGGTTTAACACTCATTTTAAAATGTTTTACATGGTATATTTTCAGTAAAATGCATCACTTATATCATTTTTTCTGTATAGATAATTTCAAAACGTGGAAATTTCTTTTACTTCAATATTTGTTTTCTAATATTACTATTACGAGACAAATCATAGAAAACATCTCTCTAGTTCATAAAATGTAAGTAAATAGTGTTGATTTGTAATAATAATTAATAAAGCTTTAATTAGAGCATAAGGTAAATGAATGCTTTTATACCTGTATACTTTTAATTAATTCCCTTTCCAATAAAAACCACCCTCTCCAAGGCGTACTTAGGGCTGTCAGGACGTGACAAATCCCCTCCATCACGAGAAAACCTCGTCCTAATTATCGTCTTCCTTATAGTGATCGGAAACTTATTAATAAGTATGGACTAATGAACGCTTCGATTTTAAAGCCTAGTATATTAGAGGGCAACGCCACTCTGACAGCTTCAGTGTCCAGGCTTGCGTATTGGGGAATCTTAATGTATCACTCTTGGCTCTTCTATGTTTTTATCCAAGATGGCTTCTTTCTTTTGTATAATTATTTATACAGTATACGTAAACGTCACACAACACAAATTTATTAAAATATAAGCACAAAATGCACAAATATAATACAATACAAGAACAACATGCACAAATATTATGGTAATCAATTTCGGTGAACTACACTCACCCTCTTCAGACCTTAGGGATTCACAAAAGAATGGAAAATGGTGTTCAACAACTCAATTTATAGGTCACGTGACCACATTGGCTGAAATCGCCAAGATGGCGGCTGCTGCGATAATATTGGTTAATCCCTATTGGCTGTTACTTCTGTTCTTTAAGCGCTGAAAATGTATTATTAAAAACTATTTCGGAATCAGAATTAACCTGTTCATTCATTAATTTATCATTTACAATTTATTCTTACAAACTTTTAGAATATGTACAATTTATCTATTTTATTCAAACTGTGGGTACAGTTCAGAAGGTGTTTAGCTACATTAGATCTTTCAGGTGTCTTGTTTTTAAAAGCAGAGACATGGTTTTTATATCTTTTGTTAAAATTTACAGTCTGGCCTATATAAAATATACTACAATCATTACAGTTAATCCTATATATTCCTGAATTATTGAATTTATCTTCACTTTCAATATTTGGGTATAAAATATTGAACATAGTATTACAAGTCTTAAAAGCTACTGATAAATTGAATTTCTTAAATCTATTACTAACTGTTTGTGTAAATGTTCCATTGTAATGGAGGGATACATACTTTTCTTGTTCTTTATCGGATTTTACTTTTTTATCGTCTCAAATTTTATTTTCTACTTTCTTCTTTATTCTACTTCCAATTTCATCAATGACTATTTATATACGTGATTTCTGGTCCTCCTTTCACATTTGTAATTAATTTTGATTCTATTTTTAAAGTGAACTATACAATGTACTTCAAATTACCCTTCTGCATTGTGGAACAATTTATTTGTTAATTGTGAATGTGATTTTGGATTCTCCGTGTATTTTTCATACAACTAGATTTTCATAAAGAAACTATACTCTATACACTTTTTAGTTCTATAACTTCTGGCTATGATGGCAAAGTAAGAGTTTTTGAATGGAGTTATACAATTTTACTAAGCAATGTTTGAAGCCAAGCGAATATCAAGCTTTGAAGTCATAAACAAAGTAGTTTATACACTCATGAAACCGACAAAGCCAAAGTAGCCTCTTAAAATGTAAATGTTTCATTTTTTGTCCTGATACCTTCTACCATTTTGTTTCATACTCGTCCTTTTAGACCTCATTTTGCTATGCAATCGGTGATATGGAACTTTAATATTTTAATGAATTAATACAACCAGCACTGATGGTTGTTGTCTTCTCTTATTTACAACGTAGGCTCACACATGTTTTAAATTGTTGCAGCTAACTAATCCAAGATATAAAAGGGACAACGATACAATACTAAATTAGTTAAATTAGGAAGACTATCACAACCACACTTGATAAATCTTAAGAATAATGAAGACTTAGAGCACACTCTAATTAACTAACTATGAATTTAATAACCGAAAATAACTTGTTTGGAAAATATTTTTACTTAAGATTGTTTTGCGCAGTAAATTAATGTTTACTACTAGATTAAGAATATACCCAACGATATAATACTGAAATGTTATTTCAAGCAATCCAATATTTAATATTTTGTTGAGAGGCAATTTGTTCTTTCTGTAATTTGTATACTGTAGACATATATAAATATATTTTTTAATTTAACTAGGCAATTTTATTAATTGAAATAGTTTTGAATTACATAAATTAAAAACGTACTTTGTCGTGTAATATGATTCCATACTTCTCATATTACTGTTCTATGAGAACGTGACCTATAACTCTAGTCCCAGCCATGTCTAGGACTAGCCGAGTTGAAAGCCAGCTGAAGCCAGGAAAGGTTTTCATCCCAGATAGAAATTGCAGATGGAACAATGGTGTTCGATCGAAAATTATTTTTTAAATCGTTTTTAATAAAACTGTTAGTATCCATGTAAGTAATAAATGTGTTATGGGAAAACAATTTTTTGGCTACCCAAAGTGAATAGTTTGGCTATTTTTGGTGCATAACTGATCAACAAATCGTGTGATATATTTTATTAACATTTTCAGAATATAGTGGACAAAAGGTACTAACCAACCTAGTATATAGTAAATCTAAAAAATTATTATTTTTATGTTACTAATGATTTGTCTATAAATGATTATTGTTCAAATTTTTAGTTGACATTTGTTTAAGCATCTTTGGTTAAAAAAGTTGATTAATAATAATTACAAAATTCATTGCTAAAGTTTACTATAAATGAGGTAGTTATGTCCTTTGGTCGAATTTGTGGGACGAACAGGCAAGAGCTATGAGGGGTAGAGAGATGAGAGGAATACATTGCTAGTTCATTAGTGAGTCAGGATCTTTACTACTCTTAGCAGAAGTAACGATAAAATCTAGAACTAAATTCCTTAGACCTATAAGGACTTGGGCATCTAAGGAACTGGGCGCTCGGACGAACACCCTTAATCTTCAACACAACAACTTGGGCATATCGTACTTAGTAATTTTACAGACGGAAAATATTATTATTGTACTTGTCCTTATAAAAGTGTTGGTCGTATAAGGACCACTTTAGCTAGTAATTTACACGTACAGTGGTACTTATCTACAGTGACCCACATCCATTTAACCCGTTAGGTGGTTACATATATCGTTGACTGCCCCCTGCCCCCACCTATACAAATATTTCATGTTGACATTGAACCACGCACCCCTAACGTATCATATGTAGTTGTATGAACTATGATCGAGGATAGTTGCTCATTATAGCATTTTCCTCATTATATAATAAAAATTCAGTAGAAATTAAATATTCTCATTTTTCTAGATGTTTTGTACTATAAAAAAGTTTTTATACGAGCATTCCTAGCATAGAATATACACTAAAATATAATTAGTTAATATTACAATAACCGTTTACTCTTTGTTTATTGTAAAACAATGAATAAAAAAGAAAATAAGACTGAGATATTAGTTCATTATTTACATTGGTAATTAGGAAAGAAATTATTTTACTCCATTCTAAAAAATGTTAGAGTTTTTTTTTAACATTTCAAAATAAAAACCAAACGGAAATGTGTTTGTTCTTATGCAGGAAATGACTTTCCAACTATTTCTTTATCTTTTAAACGTATTGCTTCCTTGAAACACGGTATATGAGTTTTAGTTTTGTGTTGAGTTCCAAGCCTAATTTGAATAAATGTAAGTACGAACATTTATTTGAAATAAAAAAAAAAATTTTAAACAGCATTACACGATTTCATTGCACGATATGTTTTACTTAAATTTTATATTTATTCTTTTGATATAAATGTACTGTAAAATATTATAATCACTAGTTCTATCCTTTAACTTATCGATACATCGTTAATGTTGGTTTATTGTAAACCTGGAGTCGTTAGTAGAACACTTACTGCATTCTCGTTTATGATTCATATTTAAATATTTTATCGAAATAATTTACTATTTAAATAAAGTAGTTTAGCCTATATTATCTATACATATTTACTTTATTTAATCGAGTTGATCGTAATTTTGGTAAACGCAGGAAATACAATTATTTCTTATTGAAAACTTTGAAAAACTACTTGAATTGATTACTAAAATATTAATAATGATTACAATAATAATACAATTGGAATTTCATATAATTAGTAAGGTCTATTGTTAAATAAGAAACAATATTCTTATAAACTCTTAAAGGGATTTAGAATTTAAAATTATTGAAAGTATGGGAAATCTTTGATTTGTCTAATTTTGTTGGCAATTTTCGGCTTATTCCAGACTATATCCAGTCAATACATACAGTAGACAGCTGTTGAATCACCCTAACTCAAATAATTTTACAGTCACAGAGTAAAATTATTCCTACACAAAAAATAATCTTTACAAAAATTAGTAGTTTGTGTTCCAAGTTTATAAGTTTATCTCAAATATTCGCTTATGATTTTTGACGTGTTGCCTAATAAAAGTAGGCTTTGCGATTTGTAATGAGTATCTAATCTTTATTTGATTTTAGTTCTTGAGTGTTTTGTATTAATGTTAGACGAGACTTACAGTTTTAAAGGTAAGTGAAACTTATTGTTGATTTACCCACTTCAAACTCATTATATTAAGGGAACACTTTACACTAAGTGTTAAGTATCCACCGTTTTGATATTATCTACATGAATTTAGATTACAGTATATAAAATCAAGATCATAAAATATATGATCTTGATTTTAACTGTGGTTAATTTTTTCTATATTTCGAATTGATCAATTGATACGCAAATAAAACCACTTAATTAGTAGTGTATAAATGAATTAATTTTTAAATTATTAATACGAATTACTGAATTATCCTAAATATATCCTATATGTTATGTTTTCACTTATCAACAAACACACCCTGAACAATTAGCATGCTTTATTTTTCTTATTTCGCTTCAGTATGTGAATAAAAATTTTGGTATGCAGATGCTTATGAAATAGTTAGTTTATAAATTACTAATTAATACCTTGTACATTGTGTTTACTTGTCTTTTGACACAAAGTGAGAGGGGTAAAGTGCTGTTTATGACACTTTTTTTCTTTTAAAATGGTCTTTGTAAAAGTTATTTTTATGAAATTTTCATATCCACTTGACTTTGTTAGTAAGAGCCAATAAATTAGTATGTTACTGATTTGAACAACTCAGGTGAAGGTAGATTGTGTTTGAATCTTAAGAACTATTTTTCTGTAGTAATTATTAAGGTTAATGAAACGTTTCACTTCGCTGTTTATTTATTATGAACCCTATGTGGTATGTAATCTGGGCGACAAGAATGCCTTTGAAGGCTGGGAGGTCTGCCTGTGATAGGAGGCCGATTATTGGACGGTGAGGATTACTGTTAGCTCCAGGCTAGGCTTAGAGAGGACTTACTGTTTATGTTCTGTAGCATTATAATCAATGCTTTGGTGGATATAATCAAAGGCAGATAACTAGGTTTCAATTTACATTTGAACGTCAGCCATTTATAATACTTAACATATTTTTCTTATACAAATACACTTCATTATTAACTCCCATAATAGATATGTCATGTAATAGGAATATATGCCTGAAATTTGGTTAGTGAGATCTCTTACCACAACTGGCTTAAAACTGGAATACATTTACATGGGATTACAGTAGCACTCCACAATGGACCACAAAAACAAATTATAATTTAAGAAACAAAATTTAACATTGGATGAGAAACCTATGTGTGTGTATAAAATCAATGCTAAAGCCTATACTGTTATGTACCAATTCCCCTTTCTAAGACAATCTATTACCTCATTTAAACATTTTTTTGGAAAAAATTAACACAGCCTAAATCAACTCCGCTGTTAAATCAACGTTAGCGCCGGTCTAACTTTGCCAGTTTATACCATAGCATATTACAACAGTTTCAATTTACAGTAGATATCCAATACTTTAGTTCGCATCTCAAGGTTAGTGCATACGTGCAATAGCCTTGCACTTGTATGACCTTTAAGCGTGTATGTAAGTTGCAGGTTTCATCTACGTGTACATTAAATGTTTGTTTGAATACACAGTCAGGTACGTGCACCCACCCTCCCAACGGTACTGACTCTTATGGGCTCTTGTTGACCTTCTAAAAGTTGTTTGTCTAATTTTCGGAAAAAGCAATGTATTTTGTTAAGTAACCTTAAATGATGCATTTAATAATCTATATGGATATTTTCCGTTAATTCACTACCACTAATGTTTTTTGTTTCCTTTAATTCTCTACCGATTGACAAATGTTCTATTGCTCTAAAAACTGTTCCCCATTCATTTATACGTCCACTGTGGTATTCATTATCCGATATCGCTTGCCCTATCACTGTCCAAGAAGTTACACACGGAGAGCGCATTCGACGGAAAGTCGATCATTGGATTAACCAGTTTGTAATAACTAAAGTAGACACCTAACCTAACATAACCGTAATTGTGATAAAAAAGTAGTGGTAGTGTATTAACGGAAAAAGTAGTGGTAATGAATTAACAGAAAAGGTCTATCTATTTCAAGTCATATAATACCCTTGTCTGTGTCATTGAGGCTTGCAATTAAAAAGGCCGTTTATTTTCGGGACAGAAAGTATGTGCATCAAGTGTGTATCTTATTTGTCAATAAACTAATGGACTTATAAAAATCCAATCACATTTTCCTTTTTCAACTCCAGCTAAGGCTTTTTCATCTTTTGGTGTGATCAATTATAACATTCTTACTACTCAAAAACCCATTATTGGTCCGCACACAGGATTTTATACTTGAGATGCTCTTTAAAGATTTTATGAATGTCATCAATAAGTCTAGTTTTAATAGCCCAAAATAAAAAATCATGGTCATTTTACTACAGAACCAAATATTTTCTGAAAAATAACAAAGAACAGTGAGTGAGGTTATAATAAATTTTCAAATATAAGAACAACATTAGTAAGCCACTAGTACTATTCGGGAATGATATACCAGATACACTTCAGACCCGTTGGTGGTAATCTCAGCTGTCACACGCACGACTGTCTACGTGATCGATGTTGCTTGTACCTCCCATGAAGCAGACTACTGTCAATTCAATCGACATCACTGTAAACTTAACATAACTTTGTTTAATATTACATCAGAGAGAGCAGGTTCAAGTAGGTACAACCCGATGGTGTTAATCTCAGCTGTCACATGCACGACTTTCTACGTGATCGATTTTGGTTGGACCTTCCATCAAGTACACTCTACTGTAACTTCCGTCGAAATCACTATAAACTTAACATAACTTTGTTTAATATTATATCAGGGAGGGCAGGTTCAAGTAGGTACAACCGAAACTTTGTTTAATATTATATCAGGGAGGGCAGGTTCAAGTAGGTACAACCCGTTGGTGGTGATCTCAGCTGTCCACACGCATGAATGTATATGTGATCCATGTGGCTTGACCTTCCATGAAGCACACTCTACCATCACTTCAGTCGACCTTACTCTAAAGTTAATATCACTAACTTTAATATTATGTCAGAGAAGATAGGTTAAATTACAACCCCTAGGTGGTAATCTCAGCTTTCACATGCATGAATGTCTACGTGATAGTTGATTTTTAAGCTATTCTTAGGTGAAATTTTACCGTCACATCATTTGAAATCAATATTAACATTTTCTATAATATTAAAACAAGGAGGTTATGTTTTGGTACAGCGCTACTGGCGGTAATCTAAGCTGTCAACCACATGTTGTCCCCGTGATCGATTGTGGTTTGACCTTCAATAAATACATTCTCATGTCGCACTACTTGAAATCACTGTAAATAAATATCTAGGGAATTCCAAAACTATATTGCCGTCTAAATACATGGAATTTCATTCATGTGTTACACTCCAAACCAACAATTTAGTATAAAGTGTGCAAAACAGCATTAAATTTGGAACTTTTTATTCTTCTAACTGTATGTTTTTGGTCGTACAACTACGTAGATATTGGCTATAGTAGTAATTCACAGTAAAGTCATGCTCTGATTCTTGAGTTTTATTTATTTTTTTAAAAGTAACAATCAATTGCAAAATACTTGTACTAATATTCATAGAATTTCATTTCAAATAAAAGAGATTGTGTGGTAAATATTTTTATTCATAATAAAATAAAATCAGATTCTATTTATATTTTTACTTTTTTCCGTCGTAAACAAATAAAACAAGTTCTAATCTAGTTGCATTGTAACAGTTCACATATAAAACAATTAATTCAACTAACTGGAGTGCGTCCAGTCCAGTAGGTTGGGGAGTGATAGACAAGGACTTACCACGACGAGCTGTGAATCTCTAGTCCCTTCAGGTTTCAGTCCACACCCAGAATACTCAGATCCATCCAACACTTACGTCATTAATAATATTAATGACGTACCTTAAAATAAACAACGAGCTGGGTTAGCGTATCAGACCTTAATGATTAGGACTATTATATTAAGCATAATTATGTAATTAGTATTTATGTTAAGGACTTGCAAACTGTTGTAAAATCATTAGTAATTTATTTGCAACTTACCGTTGTATAATTTACAGAACTTATCCAGTTTTGTGTTTTTTCCATTAATTTTCTGGCTGTTTTTAATTAGACTTTAATACATTTGTCAATTATATATTGGCCGCAGCACAAGCACAACAATGCTATCGTAATGTTTCCTCCTGTAAATTGATCTAAGCTCACCATGCTGACCTCGTGGCTGTGTTGAATGTGAGGATAGAAGTAAAATTGTATCAAAAGTCACAGCGCACACACAACAATGTTATCAATAAGACCTCGTTGACAGAACTGTGAATTGACGTAAGCTCATAATGCTGACCTCGTGGCTGTATTGAATGTGAGGATAGCTTGTCACATTGCATCAACAGGTCGTAGCACACGCGCAGCAATGTTATTGTGAGGTTATCTCGTTGACAGAACTGTGAAGTGAGCTACGCTCACAATGCTGACCTCGTGGCTGTACTGAATGTGAGGATAGCTTGTCACATTGCATCAACAGGCCGCACCGCACGCGCAGCAATGTTATTGTGAAGTTACCTCATTGACAGAACTGTGAATTTACCTAAGGTCGCCATGCTAACCTGGTGGCTGTATTGAATGTGAGGATAGCGTGTTACATTGTATTAACAGGTAACAGCACACGTACAACAATGTTATCGTGAAGTTACCTCGTTGACAGAACTGTAAAGTGAGCTACGCTCACAATGCTGACCTCGTGGCTGTGTTGAATGTGAGGATAGCGTGTCATATTGTATCAACAGGTCGCAGCACACGCGCAACAATGTTATCGTGACGTTTCCTCGTCGACATAACTGTGTATTGACGTAAGGTCACCCTGCTGGCCTGGTGGCTGTGATGAATGTGAGGATAGCGTGTCATATTGTATCAACAGGTCGCAGCACACGCGCAACAATGTTATCGTGACGTTTCCTCGTCGACATAACTGTGTATTGACGTAAGGTCACCCTGCTGGCCTGGTGGCTGTGATAAATGTGAGGATAGCGTGTCATATTGCATCAACAGGTCGCAGCACACGCGCAGTAAAGTTAGTGTTGGGACAGACTTGCGAGTTGACCTAACTTTAGTAAGTTGACTATGTAGCAGTTAAATGTGCATTTATTAAGCATCCACTCTTAAAAGATAGAATTTGTTTCGTTAATATTTATATGTATTTTTGTTGCAATATAAAGCTTTAAAATATAAAATGGCTCTACGTGTTTTGTATTCAAACCCCTTGAGTAACCTGATTTAAATAACCGTAACAATTTTTTTAAACTATACAAATGAGGCTAGACTCTATAATAGACGTACATTTCAAATTAATAGTATTCTTGGTAGTAACCAGTGTTTATAAATAACCTACTATCATGAAAAACATTAAAAAATCTGAAGAAATATTATTTTTTTCAAACCATAATATTTATAACTTTCGAAAAGATATTTGAAACTGTTCCTTATTCATTGTTTTATATTAATGAGTTACATACAGTCTTATTCAATTCTAGGCTTGTATTTGTCTGGTGAAAATTCCTAAGTAAAGGCCTATTTTATATACAGATCTTCAAAGCAACCTTAGACTTTATTTCGCTAAACTGAAATTTGGAATATTATCTGACTGAAAGTTTAAATGTATTAAACACTAAAATGAGAGCTTATATTATACTGGCTGTAACCATCCGCTTCGCCGGTCATAATATTTAGTTTGATTAAATAATCAAAATGTGCAGCAAGCTTTCAGTTTAGACTGTATCCTATTTATATCCAATTTAGAACAGTTGGTGTTAGGAATAATTTACTACTGCACTCAATTATTTTTAATTTTAAAAGAGTAACCTACCACAATTTTATTCAATTAGTTTCTTTTAACAGATGTTAATCAAATTAATCAATCAATAATATAGAAACATAAGAATACCATGATAATTTTAGAGGCCAGTGGGATGGAGTCCTGAGATCGGAGGGAAAATCCTTTCTTAGTGAACTTCTCGAGGCCAAGATAAACCTATGTACAAAATTTCATGTCAATTGGACGTATAGTTTTGGAGAAAGAGTGATTAGTGGTAGGTAACTGGCTTTTATATGCATAAAACTCATTCTAAATTCTAAATAGACAGTCTCCAAGTAAGTCAACTAAACTGTAAACAGACTGGACAACTCATAAGTGTTTTTATAAATACCAGCCATCCTTAATATAAGTAGTAAAAAATATTCCATCGTTTAAAATGCGTTTAAGTAAACTCGTACGTCAGTAGACTACTGATAAAACCAATTTTATAGAGTTAGTAAGCAATAGATTAAATAATTGAAGGTTATCCAACTATTCGACTGAACGTTTTATAACACAAATCACAGTTTTTTCATGAATTTGAAAGCCGTTAACTTCAAACAGATTAATTGTTTTAATCCATAATGGTTATAGTTAAAAACTAATATGACAATGTAACATTCTATTAAAAGCGTTTACAAGTAAAAAAGCGACCACGCTTTTACAACAGTTTCACGAAGATGCGAGACAAACTGCTGTAGTGTTTCACGAATATGCGGGACAAACAGCTGTAGTGTTTTATGAAGATGCGGGACACAACTGTGGTGTTGCATGAAGATGCGAGATACACAGATGTAGTGTTTTATGAAGATGCGGGACACAACTGTGGTTTTGTTGCATGAAGATGCGAGATACACAGATGTAGTGTTACATGAAGATGCGAGATACACAGATGTAGTGTTACATGAAGATGCGAGATACACAGATGTAGTAATATATGCAGATGTGAGATACACAGATGTAGTGTTATATGAAGGTGCGGGACACACAGCTGTAGTGTTGCATGAAGATGCGAGATACACAGATGTAGTGTTGCATGAAGATGCAAGATACACAGATGTAGTGTTTCATGAAGATGCGAGATACACAGCTGTAGTGTTGCATGAAGATGCGAGATACACAGATGTAGTGTTATATGCAGATGTGAGATACACAGATGTAGTGTTACATGAAGATGCGAGACAAACAGCTGTAGTGTTGCATGAAGATGCGAGATACACAGATGTAGTGTTTCATGAAGATGCGAGGTACACAGTTGTAGTGTTACATGAAGATGCGAGATACACAGATGTAGTATTACATGAAGATGCGAGATACACAGATGTAGTGTTTCATGAAGATGCGAGAAACACAGCTGTAGTGTTCCATTAAGATGCGAGATACACAGATGTAGTGTTACATGAAGATGCGAGATACACAGCTGTAGTGTTTCATGAATATGCGGGACACACAGCTGTAGTTTTGCATTAAGATTCGAGACACAAGGTGTAGTGTTTCATGAAGATGCGGGGCACACAGTTGTAGTGTTTTATGAAGATGCGGGACACACAGTTGTAGTGTTTTATGAAGATGCGGGGCACACAGTGGTAGTTTTTCACGAAGATGTGAGACACACAGCTGCAATTTTTATTCACGTATTTATCCATATTGTACATTGACATGTTTTGAGTGGTCCTGACGAAATTACAGTGGGGAAAACCCTTGACGCAAAGTCGTAATAAAACTTTATAAAGAACGGACTCTTTTGTTTCTAGACTATAATAAAATGTTTCCATCTAGTTTTCTTGAAACTTAAGTATGACTTTTCACCCCTAATGTCATCTAAACATTAAGAATAGTTATGTAGTCTCGTGGTTACCTTTATATTATTGGTTCATGACGAATATAACTGTAATAAAAAAATTGGACGAGTTAAAAAGAATAGTTACAAAGTTTAGACTACAAACCAGGATCTGGTACTGAAATTGACAGAATAACTAATAAGCATAATCAATACAATAACCAGCAGATAGTGAAACTAAACTGAGTGGTGTAGTAAACAGACTGCTTATAGTATGTCCCCTTGAACGGACAAATGACTGTAGTGATAAAAAACAATATGCGTTAGTAAGACACCGATCTTAGATACATGGGCGAATGTGAGCTCAGAAGAACGAGTGTAGTCATTGTTATTAACTTTATCTAATCATTATTAATACTTCAATCAAATTTAACGTTACTCTGATTTAATTTAATTTTGTATTTTCATGTGTTTGAACTATTTCAATGTTGTCTAATAAAAATAACTGTTACTGCTGCATAACGATCGCCAACAATACAGTTTAATCAACAGTATTGTTTACGTGCCAATTTATTGTTGTCCTTAGTTATGGAACATTTACTATTTTGATAGTGAATCCTCCGTCTATACTTGGATTGTAATAACAATCAGAAACCTCATACAATGATGATCAACCGGTTGGAAACACGTCAACCGAATTGATTGACTTACTATGAATTGGGATGATTGGGGGTCAGTGAACTATCAACTTATTAAATGGCTAAGTATCTACTTATAGATAACTAGTCTACTTGATCAGTAAATTAGACTCATATAAACGCCTTATATTTGCAATATTGTCATTTTTCATAATTATACAACTGAATAACGACAAACCATTACTAAACGTACAAACCTCATCTCGTTATCACTACGATAAGTATGTATGGAAACCCTAAGTTCTGTCATATGTTATCAAAACAAGCAATCACTTTTGCAGTAAATTTAACTTATCAAGTATTGGAAGGCTCAAGCACTCACTGGACAAACATATAACTTACCAATTATGGTAATTAGTCGGCTGGCAATTAATCATACAATTAATTGACGAAACAACGAGGCTATGTTACAATACCTCTGGGATTATGTGTGAAACTTGTACTTTCGTCTGATAGAAAACCAAAAATATATTTGTATGTATTTATAACGAACAGTTATTTAACGTAGTTGATGACAAATGGAAATTTGCGAAAAATAATGAGTACTTATAGTTAAATCACTTTCACTACTTCACAAGGCATTGAAATGGAGTCACGTACCACGTACATCAGTCGCGAACTCCCAAGTGTTCATAGAATATGTAAAACATCTGTACGTTCAAGCTACTTACCCAGCTTAAATACTTCACAAGGCTTTGACTTGGAGACACGAACCACGTACATCACTCACGAACTACGAGGTGTTCATATAATATGTAAAACTACTATACGTTCAAGCTACTTACCCAGCTTAAATACTTCAAAAGGCATTGATGTGGAGACACGAACCACGTACATCACTCACGAACTACGAGGTGTTCATAGAATATGTAAAATAACTGTACGTTCAAGCTACTTACCCAGCTTAAATACTTCATAAGACTTTGACTTGGAGACACGAACCACGTACATCACTCACGAACTACGAGGTGTTCATAGAATATGTAAAACAACTGTACGTTCAAGCTACTTACCCAGCTTAAATACTTCACGAGGCATTGACTTGGAGACACGAACCACGTACATCACTCACGAACTACGAGGTGTTCATAGAATATGTAAAACAACTGTACGTTCAAGCTACTTACCCAGCTTAAATACAGTATTTTGCGATTTTATGATGAAAATAATAGCTCTTAAGTCATTTCTAGCTTAATGCATGATAAAACACTCCTCCACGAAAACCATTGTATATTTAAAAGGGTTATAAAACGTAAACTTTTTATAGCTCTTGCAGTTGGCTTTCTAGGTCAGTTCTGTAATAATTCACTTCTAATGTAATAAACTTTATGGAGTTTAATGTCAAATTATTTTAGTCGTTATATTTTTATATATTTACATCGTAAATTACCGAGTATGCAGGTGATATTTCCAGAAATATGAGGTAAAAATAAGTGACGTAAATTATGAACGATTCACAGGTGAGGCATGTCAAAAAACGCTCCATATAATGTGGATTATCAAAAGCGTAAACTATTATATAATACAGTTTCATGAAAGGATATTTTTTTTAATTACGTTTCTAATATTGATTGATACAATTTAAAACATCTAATGTTTAATATTTCCTATATAAAATAGTGTGTTCATTAACATTGTTGGCTCCCTAATTAGACTTATCACTAATATCTTAAGTAGACAGATGACAAGGGTCATGTTTGCTATGTGAAATAATTGCAGAAATATGTATTCCACTTCACAACAAACATAATTTAGGGAAATTCTACAACAAAAAATAAATAACAAAAATGAATCATCAGGCACCAAAAGGAATGCCGACACTCCCAAAAGTTACAAGACTGAGTGCACGTCTCGCCTTTCAATTCCATTTAAGGGTAAAGTATATTTTTATTTTCCTTTTTTTGTTTTTCATTTATTCAGAATATTCGGCATATACTGGCCCTGTAAGTCACAAAAAACGTACCTACGGGTAACATTTAAACTAATACTGATTCAAAATTTAAGTAATTGAAAATCAAACAAATATCTCTAAATAATTAATTAACATTTAAATGCTAGGAGTGGGCTGTGGGCTATACAACAACAAAAATAACTATTCGCTACTTGGAATTTCAAATTTACTCTTTAAAAAACTTAACAATAATATCAAAATCT
Source organism: Stictocephala bisonia (assembly GCA_035578905.1). NCBI lineage: Eukaryota > Metazoa > Arthropoda > Insecta > Hemiptera > Membracidae > Stictocephala > Stictocephala bisonia. The sequence continues at coordinate 946,837 of JAQJVL010000144.1, forward strand.
CACAATGTTATTTAATCCTTTAAGTTTAGAAACGTTAAATCACACAATATTTGCAATATTGTTGGGACAGCGCTTTGGTCACGAGTTTAAAACTTGCCCAATAGGAAACATATTTGATTACAAACGAAATGCTTGTTATTTGTGTTTTGGAATCAGCTGTTCAAGCTCTGCCACAGAGGTTTGAACTAATCTCTTTTACACATGAGGATTACCCGGCTGGATATTATTTTTTGAAATCCTCTATGTGTTTACCTAACATACTATCTAAATACATGTTCGGTAAACAAATACTGTAAACAGATTAGCATTTTTAATTAAAAAGGTTTGGGACAGCAAATATTTCTCTCATTGCATCCAAAGTATTTGTAAACGGAAATGTGGCTTAAGAACAGCATTTTTATATACAATAACCTCATATTTATTCATGGGTTTATATCTAATGTACGTTAGAATCATGGGAATAAAAAAGTTGATTTAGTATTATAGAATTAAAGGATTACGGAATTACTTCATTACTTCAAGTATAGAGGAACACTTTTAATGTACCTATTTGTTCATTGGCTGTTCATACTACAAATTCAACGTTCGCTTTTACTTAGAGAATATTTTCATGCTGTACTTACTCTAGCATTGTCGACTAGTTGAGGGATAAACCAATAGTACACACAAGATTAGAAAATGAAAGACAACATTATAACCCATATGGCAGGTTTGTAAAGTGTAGTTGGGTGAGCCGATGGCCGAGCGGTTAAGGCGTCAGGACTTTGAGCCTAGATGAGACATAGCGCGCTGGTTTGAATCCTGCCTGGACTGAAATATTTATCAATAGTATTCACCTTGTACTGTTCTGGTTCGCCCCCTTACTCTGTATGAATAAGTTCCTCGCACAGATCAATAGTCTATGAGGAATGGGCAGAGTAAGGTTAAGAAGGAGGTCGGCCTCTCCTTAAAAGAAAGCTATAACTAGCCGTTATAATAAATAATAAAAGTTACTTTTTAAGTATACATTAATAATCCTAATTTATAACACATGATAAGTCATTATTAGAAAATATTGGGAGATTTCCAATGCTTCAACTGACTTAAGGAAACTCTTGAACTTGAAGTATTGGTAAAATCCAATTATTTTCTACCAATCAAGAACAGTAAAATACTAACAAGTAACTTTCAAACATCACGTTAAAGATAAAGATGTTATTGAGTTGTTTTGTTGTATATATAATAGTCCAATGTTACATTTATCCCATTGTTTGTTTTG
>JAQJVL010000144.1:955594-1070594 GCA_035578905.1 Stictocephala bisonia
TTGAACTGAAATGAATATATATTGTAAAGTTATATACATGTATAGATAAATTTTACTTAGTCTAATAGTAGTACACAGCTTTTTGTGTAGAAAAAGTATAATTTGATTTAAATATAAGAATCTATTTTTGTTAAGTTTAGATTAATTTTATTGTATTTAATTTTTTTAATCAAATATATTAGAAGTAATAAAACAGTATCAACATATCCAGTTAACTGTAGTTTTTTTATAAACGATAATCATTTAATTTAAAATATGTTTCAATAAAAAAAGCTTGAAAATATACCCGTTAATAGACCTGCTTTTAATAAATATTCATGAATTAACGTTTAACTCAACGTTAAGTACCGGTATTCAATTAATTCAATTTAAAGTAAAACCACCCTATTTTATTACTAAATTATCTAAATAAATACACAAAAAGATGAAAATATAACTTCATTTTTTTAGAGAATGATGGACCAGTACCATTGGGCTATTTTATATGGTGGTGGGTCAGTACCATTGTTTATGTATGGGCGGGAGGATAAAAACCACTATAAGTGTATTTTTAGGTGGGTAGTGTAGCCTTATTAAAGCTACTATTTATTTTTGATACGTTGAACAAACTTAAATGAGAGATTAAAGTAAGACTTGTCCAGTGATAAAAATGTTTCTGTATTTATCTTCTTATAAATAACTTCAACAAATGAAATTGGTTTCTTCTACAAATAATGATAAAAACGAAAATAAAAAGCTCTTCTTTTATTGACTCAATGGAACATAAATAAACTAAAACAACTCTTCCAAAATAATAAATTAAATATCTTCAGACCAGAACCTTTTTTATTTATTTAACTTTTTTAATAAATTTCTTTAAATTTTTAAATCAAAAAATTCAAAATTCAAAATTGTATTAAATTTCTTAAAAATAGTCTAAAACTTTCATACAAATTTCTCTAAATTTTCTTAAAATTGTCTAAAATTTCATCCGGGAGATCTGGAACCAAAAGAAATAACCAGCTTTTTACGACTTGAAACATTTCTCCTTTTACTTACAAAGTTTAAACAGAAAGACAAAGAAAATCAAATCACTCTAAAAATGTGTCAAATGTGACTTCTTTTCAGAAACAAGTTTAACCGCGCATGCTTGGTGGATCTTACCCTATCTACTAAAACCCTACTGAAAAACTCTAACCAAAGAAAACTTGTAAAAAAATTACTTACGTAGCTGTCATGGAGGTTTCGAATCCAAAATTAACCAAACAAAGCTCGTCCGGCATTCAAACAAACACTCACAAGCGAACTACAGAAAAAATTGCCACAACGGTAAAGGAAAACCGAAACGGTACAAGTCGCCGAGTACATGAAAGTGGGGCGAACGTGGTCCCACTAAGCAGGTTATTGGAGAACTGCCCGAACGGCCGCACGCATCCTCCAACGGACTTACCCCCACTTTAACTCTAGAAGCTAAACCAACCAATTAGAACCCTCTAAACCAGGACATCTGACCAGGTAAGGCTCACCAAAAATGTTGCCTTCAGAAAACATGTCGCATGAAATTGACAGAAAATTAACAAACGTGAAAATACTGGTTATTTAACTATTTTTTATGGGAAAAACTACTTTTTTATTTGAAAGGGGAAGATTCTGAATTTTTCTCAAAACTTGGAGAATTTATAACGAAAACTTTTGGAAAACATAACAAACTCCTAAACCTCTTAGTTCTTACATAATTTAACATTTTCTAAATACAATTTTTCTAATTTAATTATAATGCAACAATTAACAATTGTTACAGTAGGTATATCACTTCGAGTGTGAAGGTGGGTATCCGCCCACCCCCCTTCACGTGCAGTAGTATTAACCCACCCACCAAACTTTATACCTGCAGTGGTATTAAGTTACGTATCCATACACAAAGAGGCATATTTGGTTGTTGTACAAAGAAGTTTTACAACCAAATATGTATTTTACAATACATATTTGGTTGTATATATACAAATACAATACAAATACTAAATCCCTCAAGTACAACAGTTGAGTAATGTACTTGATTTAGAGAGAACAAGTGTGAAGCAAACTTGTATTGTTTCCTCTCTGTCTTTGACGTTCACATATGAAGTTAGTCATAAAACATCTCCAGGGTTGTTCATAAAGAAGTTTCACTTGTAGCAACGCCGTTAGCTTCAAAACTACTGAAATAGGACGTAAAACTAAGATTTAATTGGCGAGAACTCTAATGAAAAGAAAGAAAGAAGACAGATCTGAGTCATACCAATGAATACATATTCATATAGCTGTGTATTCACTGGCCATAAACTGTAAAAACCAAAATAAAAGGCTATTTCGGTAAAACAGAAGGTACTCGTACAGTGTTTGAGGTTAAAGGTATGTAAATCACAATACAATATTTACTAAAAGAAAATTCATTTCCCTCCTGACTCAGTTAAAAAATAAATAATTTTAAACATCAAATAAACATGCTGAATAGAACATTTTTTTTAAATTAAGAAGAATCTTTTACTGGTCATGCAATGGAAGAGCAGAAACACGTTTTGATTGAAAAGTTACTATCCGAATGAAATCATGTTGTGTTACAATTAATGGTTTTATGGAAACTTTGTCAGTATCTCCCCAGTTTTCTATTGCATAATTTCATTTTGAATCCTTTAGTGCGAAGTAAAGAGCGCGCATGAGGTTTGGATTTAAAATATTTCTTAAGAAATAAAATGTTCTTTCGTAGTGGCCCTTGCAACTGTGAAATGTGAGGTTTCCATGACAACTTCTCGTCTAGGTAAACCCCTAAATACTTAGTTTGTCCAACATGCTCAATTTCGACACAGTTGCAAATTTGGTTTGGTTGGTAACAGTGTGTTACATTTATGAAAAACACATACGAAAATAACTTTATATATTCATTTGTCTTAATAAAAATGCCATTCATTTTTGTTTTAATTACAAGTTAAACGAAACAGTAAATTTATAATTTAAATAAAAGAAACCTGCTGACAAATATTCCAGTATTATAAATTAGGTTTTAAATAAAGATAATTCCTGAAAGCACCTGCAGTGACAGTAATCTGAGGTAAATCAGATGGTCGGGAACTTTGTCATATCATACGTCAATACGACTGTACATGTATGGGTAGGCGGTAGGTCAATACGAATGTACATGTATGGGCAGGCGGTGGTTCAATACGACTGTACATGTATGGGTGTACTCGTATGAAGAGAACTTAATGTGTTAAACCATTAGGGAACCATTCATAGCTTCCAAATAAAATTCTTTGTAACAATGTATTTATTCCATCATAGCTATCTGTTAAACAATTCAAATGTATTCAATGATGAAGTTATTTTATAATAGTTGAAATGTTCATAAGATTTAGTATAATAGGATGGATATTAAATTACAAATTGTCAAAGTGAAGTTCTGTATTTAACTTAATAAGTAAAATCATTACGTATAACAAAGTATTATGAATTTGCTGCCGGACACGTGTAAAGAGTGAGATTTCATGTCGACTCCATTTTCATGTCGATCTCAAGTGTCCACGCCACACTTATTTGAACACCCGACAGCGTCAGAGCAGCCAGGCCGCTTCACTCCCTTTGTGAAAGTAGGATTTCCTAACGTTATTACTTGTACATGTCAGGAATATTGTTAAATAACCGTTGTATATTGATTGGCATTCTGAAATAAAAAATTAAAACAAAAAAGGAAATAATTACCCACAGGTATTTTTCAAAACATGTAAATTTTAATAAATTGTTTTTCTTTAGTTGAACAATGCTGTTTTCGTTTTGTCACGGGGTTGACGACTTGATGATCTGATGAATCACATGATTCAATTTCCGGTTATGTCCATTCCATGATATATCTAATTTTAGCAATATAACTGATGAATTTAAAGAATGAGCTGTCACTTTTAGAATTTATATATACATACAAGGTGTCCAGCTTCCACTGTCCCATACTTTAGAAGATTGTTTGTCAGGTCAGTACAAGAATGCCATATAACATGTGTCCTATTTCGATTCTGTATGTTTTCTGTCTGTATGTGTTTTGTACAAAAACTTAAATATCTTAAAAACCGTTTGACATACAATACTGAATTTTCATACGAATGTTGATCTTAAAAAGACACATTTCATATAAAAATGCTGAATGCCTAAAATTATCGTTCTCAAAATTACGAAGTTATTGTATAAATATTTCAAAGTCAATTTAAAAAAACTACAAAATTTAACCAAAAGATGCAATATTTGTAGACTTCATTATGCCAAGTTCAACGGTATGCCAAATTAAAAGATCGGTTGACAAAAAATAGAAAACTTTTTTGTGATTTAAAGCATTGTTATCTGAGCTAAGAGTACTCAAATAGCAATACTTTCAGTCCCAAAAAATAAGTTTTCTCTGATATTTATTAACCTATCTTTTAAATTTATATACCGTTGAACTTGGTATAATGAAGTCTACAAATATTGTATCTAAATATTTTTGTGTACATTTTGTAGTTTTTTTTATTTACCTTTGAAATATTTAGACAGCCACCATTTTGAAACTGATAATCTTAGACATACAGCATTTTTAGATTAAATCTGTTTTTTAAGATCAACTTTCATACCAAAATCAGTATTTTATGTCAAACGGGTTTTGAGCTATTCAATTTGTTGTAAAAACACATACAGACACACAGGCAAAAAAACGAATCAAGAAAAGACATGTTATATGGTATTATTTGCTTGTATTTATTTGGTAAACAATCCTGTAAAATATGTTAAAGTCAAAGATGGACACCCTGCATATACATGGAAGGGATTGTCACTATTTTTAACAAATTTCAATAATAATAAAATACATATTCATAGCAATCAAACTCTAGATTTTTTTATAAATTCCCATTAAACTTACCATATGTTCAATAGTGTATTAATTAATGAGGTGATCCGACCAGGTATCGAAATGTTGAATATTTTGTTTAATATACGAGTACATTCCTGGGAATGTTAGACCCCTTCAAGATAACTGCGTGGGGATAAGTAACAGTATAAACGGAATGGGCCTAACCTAAATTCCCACAGTCAGCCTGACAGGCTTTGTTGCATTTTAGAATGTAAGTTAAATTATTACAAGACAATATGAAACTTACTAGATAGAAAAAAGTAGTAGAGTGATATAACATACAATAATTATAATAATCAAATCAAGGTTATGTTTAATTTATTTATAATTTTAATCAGATGTATTGTTCAAAGTAGGTATTTAATAGCAGCCATACTAATTTCTTCAGTAGCTAAATCCAATAGCTTAAGGATTAGTTATAATCATAAAAAGTGGGAAAAAAGAGAATCGGCAAGGAAATGGAATCCCCCATCCATTTGGTGTTTTTAAGTTTCCGTTTCTCCCTTGCACCTGGCGCCGTCCAATGACGATCATGCGTTTAGTAGAGCATGAAATGTTTGTACAGAGTTTAACCTATATAACCACAGAAGAATACGTTTTAAACAGTTTTCATTTTAAAGCACATATTGATAGAAAATATGTTTTACGGGCTAGTTGTTACATATGTTTTTTAAAGCATATCAGCTTATTTTAAAAGTTATGGCTTATTTGTTATCTTTGTATGGCAAGTTGATTTACTAGAGGTCATCAAATGAATGGTGTTTCCACGTAAATATAAAAGTAAATGCAACTAAAAATTAATGAAGTGTATTGAAGTCCAGTTTTCGAATTTATTAAGATAGTTCTACTTTGCCAATTTAAAACATTTATTATTTTATTCGAATATAATTTTAAAGTATTGTAACATAGCAAATAAAATATTTTTATTGGAAATATTATAAAATGTTTAGGGTTAAAACTGAAATTTCCCGTATTATCGTTGACATACCTATTAATTACGCATTGTTCTTATTTTGTTCGTTGCCCATTTAGTTAATTGATTAATTAGATTTTTGAACCCATATACTAAATAAGTTATGTTTGATGTTTTTATAAAACCAATGAAACAATTCCATCAATAATATTAGAATCAAATCAGGACGAACAGAAATCAGGAATGTGGATAAGTCCAGGTGACCTCACTGCTAATGCTGTGAGTGGATAACTGTGGGCCTACTTGATAAATACTACCCGTATGGCGGTACTGACCCACCCACCCACTCGTACAGGTACGGTTATAATGACCCACCCAACCACTCGTACAGGTACGGTTGTAATGACCCACCCACCCATCCGAACAGGTACGGTTGTAATGACCCACCCAACCACTCGTACAGGTAAGGTTGTAATGACCCACCCACCCATCCGTACAGGTACGGTTGTAATGACCCACCCAACCACTCGTACAGGTAAGGTTGTAATGACCCACCCACCCATCCGAACAGGTACGGTTGTAATGACCCACCCAACCACTCGTACAGGTAAGGTTGTAATGACCCACCCACCTATCCGAACAGGTACAGTTGTAATGACCCACCCACACGCCGATACACTTACGGTGGTAATGGTAAGCTTATGAATGCTGGCAACATTTAGATGTATTTTAAAAATAACGTTTATAGTGAAAGATTGCCGTATAGTGTTTTTAACTCACATGAATATTGTGTTTTTATTATTTTTTAGAGACATTCCTTATATTATAATATTAGTTTTAATAATGTGTAATTTTTAATATTTGTCTATGTAGTCAATGTTCTAAATGTGAATAGAATTAATGTATCAGGAACTTACACGTATGTAAAAATGTCCCTCTGGTCTGAGGAAGGTGAGGATGGTTCGCCAAAATCGATCACCATAATATTCGTTCATTTTGTACTTGTATTGTAATATATTTGTGCATTTTGTACTTGTATTGTAATATATTTGTGCATTTTGTGCTTATATTGTAATAAATTTGTGTTGTTTGACGTTTACTTGTACTGTAAAAATAATAAATGCACGATATACCTTTGAGCTTCAGAATCTTTCACAATAAATTATATGTTTATAATAAGTTTAAATATTTTCTTCTCGTATTATTTTAGTTATTTGTTTGACATGTTCTTAAAACTAGGTTTGATCATTTATTATTGTAAATATTTAAAATCCCAGCCAAACCGACCTTAGATACAACAGTTACTATATATGTATGCATCACGCATCTTTACTATCCGTCTAAAACAACAATAACTAAACTGTGGTTTACGTTAAACACCTGTTTATATGCATGAGTCGCACACTTCCTAATAAAGAAAGGTGCTATGCAATGAATACCAAGCATTGTGGCTGAACTTCATTGCACATCTCTTGTTGTTGTTGATTGTTGTTTTTCAGTAGGCATTGTTTGTGTGTTGGTCAAGATCATCTTTTTCAGCGCTCACATCTAACATTTGCCTACAGATTCTAGGGGTTGTCTGGTGATCAATGATAATTAAATTCTATAGGTAAAGTTTGTGGGTGTAAAAATTATAATTACTGTGGATTAAAAAATTAAAAATCTATAACAGTATTTGTAGCTGTAGTTTTTTTTACAGCTGAAAATCAACATTTTACATATTCTAATATTGGAGCCTGACTTTCATAATTTATTTTTTAGTAGTGTAAGATACATAACATTTTCTGCACCTACTAAATTTAGTCAATAAAAGTCATAAATTAATATTATCCTTATATCAGATTTGTAACTTTTTATACTGTAAACGAATGTCATTGTTTTAAATAGTGGACCTTTTCAGTCGGATTTGCGGCACTTTGTTCTCCTAATATAGACATTTAATTTAATATATTACTCGACCTATGATCTCATTAAGATTTTCTTCTTACCCCTTGTGGGCCTTCCCCCTGATACGGCACTGATAGTTACTGCAAAATGTAGATATTTAGGTGTAATAATAATGTACCAAGTTATAATAATTTATATGTAATAGGTCAGAAAATATTAAGGCAGTTCGAAACTTATAAGCACTCTGTATAAAGAGGTAATTTGTCAAAACTTGAAGTGACGGTTTAATAGAGGTAATAATCACATATTTAAGGGCGAGACGTTATTTTTTAAATGAAATTAGGGCTTTCAACTAGATCAGCGAACGAAAGAGAAATCGCATTAGTCTACATCTTCGTACCACTTTGTACACTACACTAAAATTTAATTTCATATCAACAGATATCTACACTTCATCTCTAACTTGCATGTTATTCTCTGTCAACATTTAAAACGCTTTCCACCACATATTTTTTTGTTTTGTTGTATCATTACTTATATTTGGAAATGTTTACATTGTTACACATCCCTTGTTATACGAATATGATTTGAATTTCTCCATTGTCTTATGAAACATAAACGATCAGTAAAAATAAGTAATTTCACGATTAAAATTGTTTATAAAAGTCTTTTTTTAAGTAATGCTTACAAGAACGGAAACTGTATTCGGAGTAAAACATGAACCTTATCATCAACAATGATACAGTCTTTAGAGCTATCTAAGTAAATGCTCGTTTCCCATTAACGAGCGGCTCTAAGCTGTGGGTATGCTGGCACATGGCTGTACTAATGTTTCCCTTTGCCTCTCAGCTAATGTTACTTACGTATGGGGAAGGGACTTTAAAATATCCAGCATGATGTAAGTTAGCCAGTACTTTGTGATGATTGTTTACATCTTGGGTTTAGTTGAATATCTAATTTTGCATGGATACCAGGGGGTACCCTTGCATGTTTGTATTATGTTAATTAATAATTTGAAAACATATTTTTATACTGAACATTGTTAATAGTGTTAGAGATGTCCATTTATGTTGTTAGTTGATTAGTTTGGGTAAGATTAAAATCAGTTAGTCAAAGAACTTTTGTAACAGAGGTATGAGTATATACTTTATAACGGAATACTTCTAGTGTATGATAGTTATACACTAGAAACACATATGTTGGAGTGAAGTTTCAATATCGAGATAGCATTTCTACTGTCTTGTACGGTAGAATGTTTTCAGTTATGTAAAACATATTCCTGTATTGAATTAGAAATAAAGTTTACTGAAGGTGATATCATTTGGAGAACTATAACCCCAATTTCATACAATTAAGTTTAAGATTAGAATTATGGTTTAAGGAGAAACACTTATTTTGTTTTTAATTTACATAAAACACAAACTATGTAAATTAAATTTATACAGATTTTGTGTTTTTACATGCAAATCTGGTACGTACCTTAATATACATATGTATGACTAAATAACAAGATAATATAACTAATGTATTTAATTTATCTCTAAGGTAAAGAATATGGTTGTAACATTTGTGGAAAAAACTTCAATATTCCAACAAATTATAATAAGGTTGTACTTTGCACTTCGTTGATACGGAATTTTGATGCGATAAGCATTGCAGTTACATGGTTATCTTGTATCCAATTCGATGGCAACTTCACCATTTCATTACAAATAAAAATAACTACGAAAGTTAATCTTTTAATATTTTTCTGGCGGAATCTTTTGGGAATTTTTGACCTTTGTTCTTACGCAAGAAATCTTTGTTAGAAACACGTTTAGAATTTAATACACTCACGCACAGTTTTCTGGAGGTAAATTGATTGTAAAAAACATTAAATTCTAGATAACTTAAAACCATTTTTTATTTATTTAACTTATAATATGAAAAGTACGTATGTTAATACTACTTTTAGTAGACTGTTCTATAAAAACTTTCATGTAGAATTTTGCAATGTAAACTAAGGCGAGGGATTTAAAAACCTCATTCCACTCTGAGCAGTAATATATAATAAGCCTTTGATAAGATTTCCCAAGCCGCTGGTATTACTCTGGGGAATATTTTTTTATATGTCAATGCTTGGCTTGAAGTCTTACCGGAGTAAAAATAAAGAAGTAAAATATTCAAAACATGTGTTTCTGTCTGCGATTTACGATAATTAACAAACTACAGTATACTGATTGTTTTCCCTATGGTTAAACAAATAATATATACTATAGAGTAGGTTATTTACCTTTGTGATCCGTCGAGTAATCCAACAATTGTAGCTTAGCTACGCGCGTTTCAACCTGCCATCTTGCAGGTCATCATCAGGCTGAACATGAAACTAAAATAAAATAAAATCGAACATCGGACATAAACTGTCTGTCCTTGGCCAAGGCAGCACCAGCCGTACCGACACGCACAGAAGTTGGGACGTTACTCATGGGAGAGTAACGTTCCAACTTCTGTGCGTGTCGGTACGGCTGGTGCTGCCTTGGCCAAGGACAGACAGTTTATGTCCGATGTTCGATTTTATTTTATTTTAGTTTCATGTTCAGCCTGATGATGACCTGCAAGATGGCAGGTTGAAACGCGCGTAGCTAAGCTACAATTGTTGGATTACTCGACGGATCACAAAGGTAAATAACCTACTCTATAGTGTTAATTCAGTAATCCGGAGGCCTAAACATGAAAATAATATATGTTAAAGTGCATTTCTAGATCTGATTTACACTATTATTCATTCATAAGATGCAGATCGTCAAGATATGGGCGAATATGAGGGGCAAATGAGTGTGATGAATGTAGATGAACGAGTGTAGTCATTGTTACTAAGGTCGACTCAGAAAGAGCTATTTATTATTAGCCCAATAGCCTACTAAGGGACCTACAGCTTTACGTGGAATCCAAACCACGTAGTGTTGGTGTCTGATTTTCAGCTCTGACAAGCTTGTCACTCAGTTCTCTTCCCTACACAATAGTGGACCTTGACTACCATCCTACATGGATACTCCAGACTTCTCTGTTAATGTACACGTCGATGGCAACCATTGAGCGGACGCCGTATCGGTATTAAGAGGACCGAGCATAAAGCATATCGCCTACAATCTCACTTGATTTAAAATAATTGGATTATGATTAAAATAAACATTTTAATCCTGTTCCATTTAACATATTTACATTTCGTCACCAAAAGTCATCAAGGGGTCGTCCCGAAAAGTGTGCATCGATTCAAATTTATTGTATCTAGTTGTTTACTTATTTGAAGACATATTTACTAAATAATTAAGAGACTGGATAACAATTTTAAAAATATCTAATCTACTCTTGGAACTCGGAGGGGGTGTTAATTATAATAATCGATCTACATTCCTGTAACTACCTGAAACAAATCGTTGATCAGCTGTTTGATTATCTAACTCCCTGAGATCCCTAAGTCAATGTTTTCATTACAAATTCAGAGCGTATCCGTTAACTAATTCAATTACAGCAAGTGTCTTGTCATTTAAAGTTAATGATGTTGTAATCCTGCAGGTACAGTAATCTTTACCCTTAGTTGAGGGGAAGATAATCACAACTGTAATTAATTTAGAACGTGCCATCTTGAGAGATTCTTTCATTATTTCACTATATTTTTTCATCGAATATCGAAAACAACTTTTAACTGCTTTAACGTATATGTGTTTGTTTCCCTTATTATAAAAACTTACTACTTTTAGAAAAGAAACACTTAAAAGAAAGGAAATTTGTTCTGATTGTTCCCTCGATTATTATCATGATTATTAGTAACTCATGGTTGATCAATATCGATAAGATATACGTAAAAAATAAAAGGAAATATTACACTCCTTTTCTACCAAATTATATCTCTTGTCTTGGCTACCTCGAGAAAGTATTCCCTTAAGGAACATGTTTGATGATTTTGTTTAAATGGCTAAATTTTTCTACAAAAAACACAATATTCCAAAAAAATTCCACAAATTTATTTTTAATTACTGTTATATTTTTAAAAGTATTTTTAATAACTTAAGTAAATGTTACTTGTCTACAAATAAGAACCATAACATTTTATTTTTCTTAACTTCACTCGTCAGTTCACTTGGGACTGCAGGCCTGTGCGTGAACTTTTATCAATGAGTAAAGTACCAACCGTTAGCCCAGTTGGGGATTCGAACCTAGGACATTGCCCTCCGTAGTCCGCCACTGAACCAACATACCAGTAATTATATATTTTGATGTATTTAAATTATTAACAAGTTTTACTTTCAAAATTGAAAGACAATGTATTATTTTTATTTCGTTAGTTGTCTCTTTTTCCTTTTTCACTAAAAAAATGTATTACGTCCAATTTAAAAAAAATTATGTATAAATTATAGCAAAATTACGTTACAACTTGGGATTTTGAAATAGAGAATAAATTGATTAATTGACAATTTTTAAAAGAAAAATGAAAAAATGTATAAATCGTAACATTATGTAATCATGTATATGGGTTTTATATGTTCGCTGTAAATTGTTTCATTACTGTAGATGGTTTGGCAAGTAATATCACAGTTAGTTCTTCGTAGATTCCATGTAATAAAAGGTCGTTTGGATAATTATGAAAGTTTTAGCGAACAATATTTGATTAAATATTTATCTTCCCCTACAGGTCGACAGGTAACAAGATGAGGGTCATGTACATCATACATGGGGTTGGTGACGGGGTGTCCCCGCTGTCTGTTACTTCATTATGCTGTTGGTATATTTTCTAATTCCGATTCCACTATGTCAGACTCAGAATGGTTTATTCCCAAAAATTACAATTTTGGGGCCCAAAAAAGTATAAGAAATTATTATTAGGTGACCATGTTAACATACGCATTTGTACATATAATTAATTAATATGAAAGAAATAAACCTAAAATGAAATATTAACAATTTGAAAAGTCTGATAAATAAGAAAAGATAACAAGTGCTCGTGGCGTCGGTGCTTAAAATTTAAACTTATCATAACAGCCAGACAATATGTGAAATAGAGAGCAACATTAGATTAATTATAACATAAACCAGCATAAAAGCTGAAAAATAAAAATAGAAAACACAAATTAGACTATCAATTTTACATATCTTAGTAATAATAATAATTCATAAAAGTCTACTTTCAGAACGCGTAAAGTAGCTGCTTCTTAGTCATATACACAACTTGAAAATTTGCACATTGTCTATTGGGCACAAATATATTTTTTTTGATTACATTTGTATTCCGAAGTTATATTTGCAAATATAAAATATGTAAATAGTTCATAGATTAGAAGAATCTAGTTTGTAAATTAGTTTTAAAAATAAAATTTTTGTATTTAAAAGGAAAATAATTTGGTAAGATGCGTTATAATTTCCATCTTAGGTAATCATGTGGAATTTATTCCAACTCCTGGATTATATGTATTATTTATTTCAATACATATAATCCAGCCTTATGAGTCATGGCTGGATTATAATATTTCATTGTTAAATATTTTTTTATGATATCACAACGAAATGTAATTTTAATTTTGAGGTTAGCCTGAGTCATGCACAGCTTAGTGAGTGTAATCTCCGTGTTAGCTGTAGGAGATCACGTAGTTTCCAGGCAGTGGTTTAATTTAACCTAGGATCATTCTTCAGTTTGTATTATTACATTCCTCCCCCCTACAATTATACCTTCATCATATACACAGTTATTCAATAATTATCAGTCATATGGTAAATTTTCCTCATGACGTTTTATTACGACGGGAATATCTTTAACAGTACGTAAAACACCATAAACTATAAATATGACCCGGCAACAATAAACATCATAAACCATAAATATAAACTGACAACAATAAACATCATAAATCTTAAATATGACCCCCAACAATAAACATCATAAACCATAAATATGACCCGGCAACAATAAACATCATAAACCTTAAATATGACCCGGCAACAATATACATCATAAACCATAAATATGACCCGGCAACAATAAACATCATAAACCATAAATATGACCCCCAACAATAAACATCATAAACCATAAATATGACCCGGCAACAATAAACATCATAAACCATAAATATGACCCGGCAACAATAAACATCATAAACCTTAAATATGACTCCCAACAATAAACATCATAAACCTTAAATATGACCCCCAACAATAAACATCATAAACCATAAACATGACCCGGCAACAATAAACATCATAAACCATAAATATGACCCGGCAATAATAAACATCATAAACCATAAACATGACCCGGCAACAATAAACATCATAAACCATAAATATGACCCGGCAATAATAAACATCATAAACCATAAACATGACCCGGCAACAATAAACATCATAAACCATAAATATGACCCGGCAATAATAAACATCATAAACCATAAACATGACCCGGCAACAATAAACATCATAAACCATAAATATGACCCGGCAACAATATGTTTTGGGAAATTTATTACGGATGTATACTATTTATTAGGTTGTTATAATTATAAACACATTGTATGTTTTTTCAACACCTCCCCAATATACAGGATCGCCCACGTCAGAACGGTTGCTTAAAATCTCGAAACCCACCTCTGTGTACTCCTTTCCAGTTGAGCTGATCAGATTTCTCGCCTAATACTAGCTGGGCCATAACGTGTACCAGTTTTTTGGACGAAATAAGTTCTTCGTTAACGATCCGTCAATACTTGTATGTGGATTGAACCTCCCTAGTAAGGAGTGGACACTCTTGAATCGGTTTCGAACTGGCGTTGTGTGAGGATTTTAGGACAAGGAATAGATATACTATGTACACTAATAGTGTAATAATGATAGGCCTAATGTAATAATGTATACAAGGTAAGGTTGAATAATGTAAAGATTTGCAGTATATAGGTAGGTACTATTAGAAAATAGGAAGTAGGTTGTTAGGCAATTGACAGTGGCTTGGGAGTTGTTTGGTAAACGTGGAGCTGAGGTATAAATAGGGAAGCCTGGGGCTGGCTGGGGGAGTCGGGTGGAGGTCGAAGGTGGAGAAGTTCGGACTGCGGGTGCTGCTGCCAGGAGATTTGACAGTTGACTCCAGGGGGGTGGCTGCCAGGGTTGAAGTTGTGTCCATACATCACTCTCCTTGACCTACACTTTGAAGAGTCCGTCTTTGGGGTCAGGTTGATGACTATCTTAGGAAGTCTGTACTAATCACTTTTCAGGCCACTGTTGATTAATACTCCTAGGTGTAGTATTGTATTCGTTAGGCTTTTAATATTTTAGATTAAAATAATGTTATCCATCACCTGAGTGTTACTCTAGCTACGTCCTCAGTGGAAGTGTTGTGACTACTCTTGATAGTTTTAGACTTTATAGGTTCATAGTTTGTAGTCTCATCACAGTTGGCAGATGCATTTACTGGAAGTATAAATGGGGATTGACACTAGATCAGTCATGTGATTGCGGGAAGTATATCCAAACAATGGAACACATAGTTACAGAGTGTCCCCTGCACTCTTTTACTGAGGGATTATCCAGCATAAACAGAACAGTGAGGAAGGTCTCAAATGGCTCGATGGATCTTAGCTTTGTGAAAGGAGATAGCTTAAAATGTTTATTCAATGTATATGACATCATGACTTTTAGATCTTTATCCAAATATACATCGGAGATTTTTGAAATTAACAAATGGTAGCTGAAAACAAACCATACGAAATATATATTTCAACACAACTAGCAGTGTAAACACGTTGTGAATGGAGATGGAAATATTCCAGCTCAGTGATCGATGTGTGACACATATACAGAAGTTTAATATTTGAGGCTGGAGTTAGTGAAGCTAATATTTCCTTTTAACCTGCTCAACTGGATAAAAGTTATCGTTTTGTAATAAATTAGTGTTTAAGGTTAATCAGATTTATCATCTATTAATTTAAAGTAACTAAATGAAAAATTATCCTTTAAATCGAACCTTCTCTATGAAACAGCCGCATACATCGAAGGAATTATAACAAAACGTAAGGAACCTGATAAAACTTTAAGAAAGAGACAGAAAGAAAGATTGTGCAAGGTCACGGTGTCAGTTTAAGCTCCCAACTTAAATCACCCGCACCATGTACCGACCGTGCATCTAACATGTTTTAGACGTAATAAATGTCCACTTGACCCAGGTGTCAAGTGTAGTATGTTAAATTTCCTTAGTATCCAGATCAAGTGTAGTATGTTAAATGTCCGTAGTACGCAGGTATCAAGTGTAGTATGTTAAATGTCCTTAGTACGCCGGTGTCAAGTTAAGTATGTTAAATGTCCTTAGTACGCAGGTATCAAGTTAAGTATGTTAAATGTCCTTAGTACGCAGGTGTCAAGTTAAGTATGTTAAATGTCCTTAGTACGCAGGTGTCAAGTTAAGTATGTTAAATGTCCTTAGTACGCCGGTGTCAAGTTAAGTATTTTAAATGTCCTTAGTACGCAGGTGTCCAGTTAAGTATGTTAAATGTCCTTAGTACGCAAGTGTCAAGTTAAGTATGTTAAATGTCCTTAGTACGCAGGTATCAAGTTAAGTATGTTAAATGTCCTTAGTACGCAGGTATCAAGTTAAGTATGTTAAATGACCTTAGTACCCCGGTGTCAAGTTAAGTATGTTAAATGACCTTAGTACCCCGGTGTCAAGTTAAGTATGTTAAATGTCCTTAGTACGTAGGTCTCAAGTTAAGTATGTTAAATGTCCTTAGTACGCAGGTGTCAAGTTAAGTATGTTAAATGTCCTTAGTACGTAGGTGTCAAGTTAAGTATGTTAAATGTCCTTAGTACGCAGGTGTAAAGTTAAGTATGTTAAATGTCCTTAGTACGTAGGTGTCAAGTTAAGTATGTTAAATGTCCTTAGTACGTAGGTGTCAATTTAAGTATGTTAAATGTCCTTAGTACGTAGGTCTCAAGTTAAGTATGTTAAATGTCCTTAGTACGTAGGTGTCAAGTTAAGTATGTTAAATGTCCTTAGTACGCAGGTGTCAAGTTAAGTATGTTAAATGTCCTTAGTACGTAGGTCTCAAGTTTAGTATGTTAAATGTCCTTAGTACGTAGGTCTCAAGTTTAGTATGTTAAATGTCCTTAGTACGAAGGTGTCAAGTTTAGTATGTTAAATGTCCTTAGTACGCAGGTCTCAAGTGTAGTATGTTAAATGTCCTTAGTACGAAGGTGTCAAGTGTAGTATGTTAAATGTCCTTAGTACGAAGGTGTCAAGTTCAGTATGTTAAATGTCCTTAGTACGTAGGTCTCAAGTTTAGTATGTTAAATGTCCTTAGTACGCAGGTATCAAGTTCAGTATGTTAAATTTCCTTAGTACGTAGGTCTCAAGTTTAGTATGTTAAATGTCCTAAGTACACAGGTATCAAGTGTAGTATGTTAAATGTCCTTAGTACGTAGGTCTCAAGTTAAGTATGTTAAATGTCCTTAGTACGTAGGTTTCAAGTTAAGTATGTTAAATGTCCTTAGTACGTAGGTCTCAAGTTAAGTATGTTAAATGTCCTTAGTACGTAGGTGTCAATTTAAGTATGTTAAATGTCCTTAGTACGTAGGTCTCAAGTTAAGTATGTTAAATGTCCTTAGTACGTAGGTGTCAAGTTAAGTATGTTAAATGTCCTTAGTACACAGGTGTCAAGTTAAGTATGTTAAATGTCCTTAGTACGCAGGTGTCAAGTTAAGTATGTTAAATGTCCTTAGTACGCAGGTATCAAGTTCAGTATGTTAAATGTCCTTAGTACGTAGGTCTCAAGTTTAGTATGTTAAATGTCCTTAGTAGGTAGGTCTCAAATGTAGTATGTTAAATGTCCTTAGTACGAAGGTGTCAAGTTCAGTATGTTAAATGTCCTTAGTACGTAGGTCTCAAGTTTAGTATGTTAAATGTCCTTAGTACACAGGTATCAAGTGTAGTATGTTAAATGTCCTTAGTACGCAGGTATCAAGTGTTGTATGTTAAATGTCCTTATTACGCAGGTGTCAAGTTAAGTATGTTAAATGTCTTTAGTACGCAGGTGTCAAGTGTAGTATGTTAAATGTCCTTAGTACGCAGGTATCAAGTGTAGTATGTTAAATGTCCTTAGTACGCAGGTGTTAAGTTAAGTATGTTAAATGTCCTTAGTACGCAGGTATCAAGTTCAGTATGTTAAATGTCCTTAGTACGTAGGTCTCAAATGTAGTATGTTAAATGTCCTTAGTACGAAGGTGTCAAGTTCAGTATGTTAAATGTCCTTAGTACGTAGGTCTCAAGTTTAGTATGTTAAATGTCCTTAGTACACAGGTATCAAGTGTAGTATGTTAAATGTCCTTAGTACGCAGGTCTCAAGTGTAGTATGTTAAATGTCCTTAGTACGAAGGTGTCAAGTGTAGTATGTTAAATGTCCTTAGTACGAAGGTGTCAAGTTCAGTATGTTAAATGTCCTTAGTACGTAGTTCTCAAGTTTAGTATGTTAAATGTCCTTAGTACGCAGGTATCAAGTTCAGTATGTTAAATTTCCTTAGTACGTAGGTCTCAAGTTTAGTATGTTAAATGTCCTAAGTACACAGGTATCAAGTGTAGTATGTTAAATGTCCTTAGTACGTAGGTCTCAAGTTAAGTATGTTAAATGTCCTTAGTACGTAGGTTTCAAGTTAAGTATGTTAAATGTCCTTAGTACGTAGGTCTCAAGTTAAGTATGTTAAATGTCCTTAGTACGTAGGTGTCAATTTAAGTATGTTAAATGTCCTTAGTACGTAGGTCTCAAGTTAAGTATGTTAAATGTCCTTAGTACGTAGGTGTCAAGTTAAGTATGTTAAATGTCCTTAGTACGCAGGTGTCAAGTTAAGTATGTTAAATGTCCTTAGTACGCAGGTGCCAAGTTAAGTATGTTAAATGTCCTTAGTACGCAGGTGTCAAGTTAAGTATGTTAAATGTCCTTAGTACGCAGGTATCAAGTTCAGTATGTTAAATGTCCTTAGTACGTAGGTCTCAAGTTTAGTATGTTAAATGTCCTTAGTACGTAGGTCTCAAATGTAGTATGTTAAATGTCCTTAGTACGAAGGTGTCAAGTTCAGTATGTTAAATGTCCTTAGTACGTAGGTCTCAAGTTTAGTATGTTAAATGTCCTTAGTACACAGGTATCAAGTGTAGTATGTTAAATGTCCTTAGTACGCAGGTATCAAGTGTAGTATGTTAAATGTCCTTAGTACGCAGGTGTCAAGTTAAGTATGTTAAATGTCTTTAGTACGCAGGTGTCAAGTGTAGTATGTTAAATGTCCTTAGTACGCAGGTATCAAGTGTATTATGTTAAATGTCCTTAGTACGCAGGTGTTAAGTTAAGTATGTTAAATGTCCTTAGTACGCAGGTATCAAGTGTAGTATGTTAAATGTCCTTAGTACGCAGGTGTCAAGTTAAGTATTGTGACGTTTTTACACGTCCTAATTTATAAATAATTAATCGTTATGTGGGTTTTACAAATAAGCAACACGTTATACTAAACAATTACTAAATTTATTAAATCTATAAAATTAACTTATTACAATTAAATTGATTATTTCCTTAACTTTAAACTATTGAGAAAAGTACAATTTACTATTAGGCCTACTGTTACAGTTAAACTAATATATAATTACAATCTTCGATGGCATCAATAATTACAACTACTAATTGCAAAGTGACTTTACTAAATTCCCTTCTTTTAATTACAATTCCTAGCTCTATAAAGTGGCTTTCCTAGATTATCTACTAATATTTACAATGACTAACTATAAAGTGACTCTACTAGCTTCCCTACTACCTACAGTCCAATGCTAACAGTTCACTCACAGTTTCTTCAGTGTCCCTTCAGAAGTCGTCCACAAGTACCGCAATGCTCCTTCGTTGATCCCCACAACGAACCACTCACCGGTAACTTCTCCGTAGACCACTTCTCTATACACGGACACTTCACTCGCACTGTAGAACTGTCTCACTGTCGCCGCAAACACCTGGGCTGTAGGCTGTAGACTGACTGACTGACTGACTGACTCTGGTATCCGGGCCGTATATATCACCTGCAGGTCTCCATCTAGAAGCTTCTTGAATTCCCCTGCGTCCGAAGTTCCATGACAGAGCTGGCTCGTCAACCCAGAAGATTCTAGAAGTCTATTGAAGAGGTAAAGGGGCGTTCATGCGTAAGCCATTGTGCCCCAAAGGTTGTAAACAAGCAGGGCAGGTGGTCAGCGACCCATCCATTACTTCCGCATCACCGGTTCCCAGGATAGAGGCCACTCGGAATGTCACACTGCCCCCTCCTTAAGGCTGATCGTCCCGATCAGCTTCCGCTCCATGGTACGGTGCTAGGCGATCAAGGTGGACCACAAGCATCTTGCCTCTTGGGTGTCTTTGAATCCTGTAGACCACATCGTTGATTCGTGTCACTACCCGATAAGGTCCTTGCCAATCCTGTTGAAATTTCGGGCATCTCCCCTTCTTCCGGATGGGACTGTAGAGCCACACCAGGTCGTTCACCTGGAATCCAGTGGAATTGGCTTGCCGGTCGTAGCGAGCTTTCATTTTGTCACTGGCCATCTTTAGGTGCTGACGAGCGAACTCGTGAGTGTCGTGTAGGTGGTCGACGAGCTCGCAGGCGTAGTCCGTTGCGGGCTGCTTTGCGTCAGGTGGCAGGCCGAACATGAGGTCACTAGGCAGCCGCAGCTCCCTTCCGAAGATCATCCTCGCTGGGGTGAAACCCGTAGTATCGTGGACCGAAGATCTGTACGCCAGGAGGAAAATGGGCACCTTCCGATCCCAATCCCGCTGATTGGTGGACACAACTTTCCTGAGGTGTCCAACGAGTGTCTTTATGTATCTCTCGACCATCCCATCAGATTGCGGATGAAGCGCAGTGGTCCGTGTCTTGTGCACTCCGAGACGCTGAAGCACCTCCTTCATCAACAAGGATCCGAAGTTCGTCCCTTGGTCGCTGTGCAGCTCACGTGGCACTCCATACCGACAGATGAATTCGTTCACCAAGCACCCAGCCACTGTTGCTGCTTCTTGATTTGGTATGGCGTATACTTCTGGCCATTTCGTAAAGTAGTCCATGGCCACCAGGAGATATTTATTTCCTGCATCTGACATGGGAAATGGACCGGCGATGTCGATGGCGATCCTCTCGAAGGGTGCCCCAACGTTGTACTGTTGCATTCTGCCTCGACTTCTTGTTTGTGGCCCTCGGCTTCCAGTACAGATATCACATTGGCGGCACTACTTCTCTACATCAGCCCTCAAGTTCAACCAGTAGAACCGCTGACGTAGCTTGTCCACCGTTCTGTTGACACCTAAGTGCCCACCAGATGCTCCATTGTGGATCTCCTCCAGCACTTCCTTTCTTTTACTTCTGGGGAGCACAATCTGTTCAATCTGCTTCCTACCATTAGGGGCCTCCCAGATTCTTATAAGCACTCCGTTCTTAACCCTCATTGAGTCCCACTGTGCCCAGTAGCTCTTATAAACATGGTTCCTAGCTGCAATGGCCTCCCAGCTAGGACGAGCCCCCGATTCCTTCTCCCGCAGCAGTGGTCCAACCTCACTATCCTCAAGCTGCTCTTTACGGAGTTCCTCCGGCTCCCATCCACTAGCTGGCTCCAAAGAGACACAGCGCACTTCCACGGACAGATTCCTTTCTTCTACCTTGGAGCAGTGCTTACAACCCTCTGGGCAAGGTCGGCGAGACAGGGCGTCGGCATTGGAATGGTTTCTCCCTCGTCGGTGTTCAGAGGTGAAGTTGTATTCTTGAAGACGCTGCACCCATCGAGCTGTCTGTCCCTCCAGGTTCTTGAAGTTCATTAGCCAAGTCAGGGCAGAATGGTCGGTCCTTAAATGGAAAGGCTGTCCATAGAGGTACTTGTGAAAGTGCTCTAATGACTTCACGACTGCAAGTAGCTCTCTTCTGGTGACGCAATAATTCCTCTCTGCTTTGGATAGCGTTCTGCTGAAGTAAGCTATTACAGCTTCATGGTCGTCCTGAACTTGGGAGAGAACTGCCCCTATACCCACATCGCTGGCGTCCGTGTCCACAATGAATTTCTCTCCAAACCGTGGGAACCCTAAGATTGGAGCGCTGCAAAGAGAAGTTTTAAGCGTCTCAAAAGCCTCACTAGCCTCCGGAGTCCACTCAAACTTACGCTGTTCTTCGGTGAGCTTGGTCAGTGGCTTAGCAATATCAGCATAGCCCTTCACGAAGCGGCGGTAGTAGGTGCAAAGTCCAAGAAAACTCCTCACCTCATGTTTGTTACGTGGGACAGGCCACTCCTTCACGGTGCTAATCTTCTCCGGGTCCACAGTCACTCCTTTGGATGACACTACGTGTCCAAGATAGTTAACCTTATTCTTGAAAAGATTACATTTTTTTAGGTTTAACTTCAGGTTGGAAGAACGAAGCCTCTTAAAAACTTTCTCCAGATTCTGAAGATGGTCGTTAAACGTCTTCCCTATGACTATGATGTCGTCCAGATACACTAGACAAGTTTCCCAAGTCAGTCCCCGTAGCACATTTTCCATGAGTCTCTCGAAGGTAGCTGGAGCATTGCAGAGTCCAAAGGGCATCACCGTGAACTGCCAAAGTCCGTTTCCATTCCCTATGGAAAACGCTGTTTTCTCTTTGTCCTCCGGAGCTATCTCCACCTGCCAGTACCCGCTCTTCAAGTCCAGGGTCGAGAAGAACTTACAGCCTCCGAGAGCATCCAGAGTGTCGTCAATCCGGGGCAAGGGATAACTGTCTTTCTTCGTAACATTGTTCAGTAGACGGTAATCCACGCAGAACCTGGAAGTCCCATCCTTCTTCTTTACTAATACTACCGGCGAAGTCCATGGGCTGCTGGAGGGCTCAATCACTCCATCTTGCTCCATTTCTTTTATTTTTCGCTCTGCCTCTTCTCTCTTCGCCCAGGGTAGTCTCCTAGGTATTTGACGGATTGGTCTAGCGTCCCCAACATCAATTTTATGTTGAACCACAGTTGTTCTACCTTTTGGCCCCGTAGCAGTTTCAAACACATCTTGATATTCTGTTATTAACCTTGCGACTTGCTTCGTTTGATCCAATGCCATTCCCCTGCATGCATCTCTTACAAACTCCGCTATATCTTCTGGAAGGTTTTTATGGTCTGAAGAGATATTCCTATCAGCTCGTGAAACAGAAGAAACCGGAGAACATTTACCTAGGAGCTTACCTTGTTTCAATGCAACAGGATGGTCATTCAAATTCATCATACGGACTGGAACTTCCTTAGAAGATTTGAACAGTGTTTTCGCTACAAGTACCCCACGTCCAAGTTCCTCGTCGTTTATAACTGGTTCCAGCATTAAGTTCTGGCCTTCCGGAATAGTCTTGTCCATTTCTGCTCTGACGATCTTTTGAGTTCGAGGTGGCAGAGTGGCGTCCTTCAACAAGCGCACCCAAGAAGATAAATTCTTCCTATGCTGAAGAGCAACTTCCTCTCCCCCAATGGTCGTCACTCCTTTCCTGAGGTCCAACTGTAAGCCAAGTTTCGTCATCATGTCCATGCCGAGTATGACGTCCTCCTTAATGTCAGCTACAAGAGCGCGATGCTCAAGACATGCACCCCCGATGCAGAAGGTGGCAACTGTCTCCCCGCGGACGCTGGCAAAGTCCCCAGTCGCAGTCTTCACTGTCCAGGTCGTCGGAGTTATTTTCATAGAGGAAGGACAAATATCTTCATTCAATATCGTCATCGTTGCACCAGTGTCCAGCAAAAGGCTTCTGGGCTCCCCGTTTACCAATCCGTCTATGTAAAGGCTGTTGGTCTGACCTGACAAAGATGCTACGATGATGCTCTTAGCTGGGGCCTCAAGTTGCTGAGTTGACAGTTGCCCCTTCCCATCAACCCTTTTTAGTTTTCCTGCCTCTGCCACCCGAGAGACTTTACTCGGGCATTTACTTCGGGGATGGCCTAACTCTCCACACCCCCAACAGCGAATCTCCTTCTTCCGGTCCCTCAGGGCATCAAGCACTTTTCTTACGATGTCTTCTATCTTCATAGGTTCTTCTTCCTCTGCGTAGACTCCTCGCAGACGTGCCTGGCCCCGGACGGATTGCTTTACGGCCTCAAACTCTAAGGCTTGCGTCAGGGCCTCGTTTAAAGTGTTAGGCCGGGCCAACTTTACAGCCTGCTGCGTCTCAGCATCCCGCAGTCCATCGAGGAACCTTTCAATGGATAGGCTCTCGTAGACAGCTTCGTCCACTGTGGGATAAGCGCCCCTCACTAATCGTGCGATGTCAGCTTCGAATTCTTGAAGACTCTCATTGGACTTCTGGTGACGACTCCTGAGCTGAGATCTGTAGACCAGTTCCATGTGTTTATGTCCGAACCGCATTTCCAACCGTCTAATCAAATCTTCGTAATTCTGTCGCTCAGCAGGTGGAACGGTTTGCAGTACGCTCAGAGCTTCTCCACGAAGTGAAAGGCACAACATGGACGCCTTCGCTGATGATGGCCAATTATAGACAGCAGCGGCAGTCTCAAACAAAGTAATAAAATCTTCCCAGGACATCTTTCCGTCGAAGGTTGGCAAACTTGCGTTATTTACGGGTGGACACACACTGGGCCGAGGTTTAAGACTGGGCGGTTGCTGTCCACTTCCTGAGATCCCAGGTGGTTCGTTGCAGGTTATTGACTCCTTCCTCCCCTGAACCATTTTTCTAAAAACCTAATCCTATCACCTAATTGCTTCGAACAGTCATCTAATTGTTTTTTAAATTCGTTCGAACTGTCATCTAATTGTTTTTTTAATTCGTCTTCAACTTTGCAAATTTTATAATTAAATTCTGTAGCTAACTCTTCCTTCAAGGTTTTACAATTACTATTTAGTTTTTCGGTTAAGTCATCTTTCACTTCTTTTAAGTCACTATGTAATTTATGTAATTCCTCTGCCTTTCCTTTTAAGTCACTTTGTAATTTCTCGACATTTCCTTTTAAGTCACTTTGTAATTCCTCGATATTTCCTTTTAAGTCATTTTGTAATTTCTCGACATTTCTGGTAATAGACTTAAGTGAACTAGCTTCAGTTTCAAAAAGGAATGTTTCTGGATCATCCCCTGCTTCTAGCATTGCCTGCTTAAGTCTACTCACTAAAACTGATTTTGTTCCAGTATGATCTAAGTCCCTTTCTTCTAACTCCCGCTTTAAATCAGCCACTTTTAAGTCTATTAACTTAACTCCACTAGATGCCATCGTTCTTTTGCAAAACTACGTCTGAACAATATAGAATTACAGTAAATGAATTCAATAAACAGCTTAACAATAACTATCAATAAATAAAAATTTTAAACGTGTTGCTCAACAAATCTATCCCACTTCTGACACCAGTGTGACGTTTTTACACGTCCTAATTTATAAATAATTAATCGCTATGTGGGTTTTACAAATAAGCAACACGTTATACTAAACAATTACTAAATTTATTAAATCTATAAAATTAACTTATTACAATTAAATTGATTATTTCCTTAACATTAAACTATTGAGAAAAGTACAATTTACTATTAGGCCTACTGTTACAGTTAAACTAATCTATAATTACAATCTTCGATGGCATCAATAATTACAACTACTAATTGCAAAGTGACTTTACTAAATTCCCTTCTTTTAATTACAATTCCTAGCTCTATAAAGTGGCTTTCATAGATTATCTACTAATATTTACAATGACTAACTATAAAGTGACTCTACTAGCTTCCCTACTACCTACAGTCCAATGCTAACAGTTCACTCACAGTTTCTTCAGTGTCCCTTCAGAAGTCGTCCACAAGTACCGCAATGCTCCTTCGTTGATCCCCACAACGAACCACTCACCGGTAACTTCTCCGTAGACCACTTCTCTATACACGGACACTTCACTCGCACTGTAGAACTGTCTCACTGTCGCCGCAAACACCTGGGCTGTAGGCTGTAGACTGACTGACTGACTGACTGACTCTGGTATCCGGGCCGTATATATCACCTGCAGGTCTCCATCTAGAAGCTTCTTGAATTCCCCTGCGTCCGAAGTTCCATGACAGAGCTGGCTCGTCAACCCAGAAGATTCTAGAAGTCTATTGAAGAGGTAAAGGGGCGTTCATGCGTAAGCCATTGTGCCCCAAAGGTTGTAAACAAGCAGGGCAGGTGGTCAGCGACCCATCCATTACTTCCGCATCACCGGTTCCCAGGATAGAGGCCACTCGGAATGTCACAGTATGTTAAATGTCCTTAGTACGCAGGTGTCAAGTGTAGTTTGTTGACTAACAATAACAGTAGTTCACTGAGGAAGTGTCAGGATAATTAACGAGTTGTGGGTCTTATCAACAACCATTAATTAATGAGATTATTTAGAGTAATTGTGTGATTTATGATACACCCCTAACTACAAGCAACAAAACACACCCACTTTTATTGGCCTGTACCTCATTTTATATGACATTACTTTAAAATTTTTAATGAAATTTAATGTTGCATAAACAAAATTGTAATGTTATATAATTTTTAGTAAAAGCCCCCCTTAGGGACGGTTTGTTTATTGTACTAAATTTTCCGAAAGAATTCATTGTTAGACTTGAAGTGATTTGCTGTTGGGCTAGTAATGAATTACCCTTTCCAAGAATGAGTTGGCCTTAGTTAGTGACAAAGAGTAAGCCAACATCTGTATTTACCCTTACCTTGACGTGTCACATGATAGATTACTGTGTCAGTGACATGGTAATAAATAAACTGCTTAGGCTTAATTTTTTCGATGTTTAATTGAAAAAATGAATATCTCAAATAAATGTCCATGTTTCATGTTAACTTGTTGAAATTGTCTCAGGCAAGGTGCCCGTGCAGTTAATCATTGCACCAGTTCTGGTGGTTGTATGATCCACGGGACCACAGCCCCCTAAACACAACATGTCACTCTGACAGCTACAGATTTGTTAATCAGACGATTGACATGCCTAGACCCAAACAGAAAAGCATAAGATAAACTGTCCAACGTATGTATGTTGGACATAACACGATTGGTAGACAATTACAAGATATGAAAATTACATGTATTGGCTTTGAAAGCTAAAATTAATGCTGCAGTATTTGGAACATTTTGGCTTACCATATTTGGTCTACATACTTACTATGATAGCTGTTGTACTCACTACGTAGACACTCTGTATGTTTCCATTCTTGTATGGTTTACGCATGACTAACTAAACTAACGGAGTATATATTACAAAATTAATTAATTTTGGACTGTGCATGTTATTTGTGTTATGGAGATATTCATTTAATGGTTACTGTTTATTTTGTAAATTTGTACCATTTAAAATACATTTGTGGTTGAGAATGGGGAAGTGGTTCCGTAAAAATATACAGCCAACTCACAACTGTATTTTATGGCTCTTTATTGGACTCTATCTGGTTAGCAATAATATGTTGTTTTAAACTCTTGTTTTAAAATTTAATTACATAATTGTTTTTACGTAGTTTTTATGGACATCGAGTGTATGTTTAATTATATTCATATATTTAATTAATTGTGTTTGCAATTACTACATCCTGCTATTCATACTGTGGCGTAAAACTGTAAGTTTTCATCAAAAGCAATGCCATAAGCTGTTAATTCTCGAAACTCCCACCCTCCATTGCGGTCAGACTCCCTGGTGGGCCTAACCACAAACCTAACTGAGGGTGCATGTGTGGCAGTGTAGTGCGCAACGTCCATTCCTCGTGAATGAGTTATTGATTGATATTACAAGGACAATTTAGATAAATTAACGAATTAGGGTCGGATAACCGCAAACTGATCGCAAGTGAACCTTAATTTTTAGAAAACATTGAACTATCAAACCCACTCAATAACGATAAATCGCCAGACAATACAAACAAATAGGCCTGAATATTTAACGCAAATTGAATTTACGAAATTTAGGCTCATGAAATTATTAAAACTGACTTTATAAATTCAACCAAAAACCTTGACAACAAAAAGGTGTTTAAAGGCGTTATTGTCATTTTATTTTTTCTACAAAGTCTTTGAAACTTTTCATTTATGATGGATACATTTGTTTGCTTTTACTATTAAACACTCACTTAAAAATTAATCAATGTAGTTAAGTGACAGCAAGAACATTAATAAATTTCATAATAGAACAGAGTAAGTGAAGTTAAGTGAGTTTTGTACTGATTGGTAAAAAGTACGACTTACTAGTGGATTACATGAGTCCCTACGTAATGTTTAGTGACAGTTTGGCAATCAACTGAATTATGAACCCAATCAACTATCTGAAGAAGGTAAAAGTTAATAAAAAAGACATATGAAAAAATGAGAATAGGTTATAAAAGAATGGTAAAGATTGGAATTAGAGAATATACCTTAGAAGCCACGTTAATTCATAGAATTGTGACATAACTAACCAAACTATGGAACTTGACATTTCCTTTTATTTTATTATTAATCACCACTAAATAAAGTTTATTAAATGGATTATGCACATAAAGGTTCTTTGGAATGGTTCACAAGTAATGAACTTTTGTGTAATAATGATAAAACCGAAAAGCTCATTTTAAGTCTCTCAAACAATGAGGAAGTTGATTCTGTTAAAATGCTAGGGATAAAAATTTATAGTAAACTGAATTGGATTTCACACATTGATTTTGTTGCTACTAAAATCAGTAGGGTGTCATATTTATTTTGGAAATTGAGAGATTTAGTATCATTTAAGTATTTAAGGATGTCATACTTTGGTCTCTTTCAATCGCATTTAGCATATGGGTTGATCATCTGGGGACACTCAATGTACATACATGAGTAAAATCACGTTCATACATAAATCACGTTCATAAACTATTATTGATACAAAAGAAAGTTATTCGAAAACTTTGTAGGGTTGGGCCTATTGAGCATTGCAGGCCACTATTTAAAAGATTAAAAATTCTCACTGTCATAAATCTGTACATTTTGCATATTTTACTATACAGTAAAACTAATTGTGAACAATTTACTACCAGAGAAGAAGTACATCAGTATAACACAAGGAACAAACACAAAATTGATATACCACGACATAGATTGGCAGTAACAAGTAATTCGTTCACTTTGAACTGTGTAAAATTTTACAATAAATTGCCTTAATCAGTTCAAAATTTATCTCAAAATCAATTCAAATCTAAAATAAACAATTGGCTTGTCAATAATCCCTTTTATAGCATTAGTGAAATTTTGATAAAAAAATAGATATATTTTAGAGTGACTGGTTTTCAGTGCACTTCTAGTATAATGGAAAATCAATTTACACATTGAATCTATGTACAGTGGGTAACAAGTATTTTGTAATGAGATACATTAATGTTATTAATACTGTTTTTTAGATTTCATTTATTCTGCAGTACTTAAGTGTTTTAGTTTTTATTGTATTTATGGTACTGTTGTACTTGACATACCTATTTCATGTATGTACATTGATTAATGGCAATAAATTTGATTTGATTAAAGTAAAATTAATCAGAACCAAAATAGTTTATTTTCAATGTTTAAGATCTCGGGTCCCAATAAAAAAATTAATCGTTGGATGTTAACATACATATTTTAAAATAAAAATCTTAATTTATATATTTTAAAATAAAACATACATACATACATATACTAAGCATAAAATAAAATATTCATACATAAAATCAGACACAAAATAAAAAGCAAAATTAAATTGATATGTAACTTAAACCAATTTAAAAACTCAAAAATACAAAATAAAAATCTTAAAATAAATAACCCATTTTACAAATCACAGTGATAGTAATAATAATTATTCCAATTTATATTTACTACATAACTTATTTTCTTCAGTAGTAAATATATAAACTAGCCTAATAAATAAATGTCTTGTAATGTTATGCAAACTTTGGTAACAATGGTATTACAATAGAATACGATGTTGTGTAGGGAAGAGAACTGAGTCAGACTTGACAGTTATCTAAAAATCATACTGACACTACGTCGTTCGGATTCCACGTAAAGCTGTAAGTCCTATAGTTGTCATGGCTATTGGGCTATTAATAAATAGTCGTTTCTGAACTAAGTCGAACTAAGATAGTAACAATGACTACACTCGTTCATCTACACTTATCACACTCAAATCTCCCCTCATATTCGCCCATATCTCTACGATTGGCGTCTTTGAAATGAATAATAAATAACATTTAATATGCAAGGCAAACAAGTATTGGGGTAAAATAATTTGATAAATATATGATAAAATGTAAAACACATTGAATAGCTGACAATATTATGTGATCAGTCGTGTTACTCACCATCGTTCATTGATTGTAACCAGAGAATAATGTGGAGCTTAACAAAAAAATCGTTTAAAATTCAACAAATTTCCCAGTAAATTATTAAATATTTGTTGTACTATGTAATACAATATGTATTACAAAATGTTAAGAATATAAACCTTTGTACGTTTCTAAGTTTATATATATATATATATATATATATATATATATATATATATATATATATATATAATATATATATATATATATACATTGGTTATTTTTAGGAGTTATATCTGTGGAACAAGGTATTGCAATGAATATCTCCTTGGTGCATGCCTTAGTACATTCGAAGCAAGGTTCTTTGTTGTAGATTATCTGTACGAGATATAACTGATGTTGAGGCTCAACCCCAAACCTCTACCACGTATCTCATCATCGATTCAAACAATTTGTAAATCACCTCAAAAGCTAAATGTATAAGAACATTTCTTAAGTAATAAAGGCTGAAAAAGGCTTTAATCTTTCTGATAGATTGTTTGAATGTGATTCCCATTTAAATATATTGTCAATAGTGATGCCTAAATACTTAGTTTCAGTAACCTATTTTAAACTGTTATAGAAACAACTGTTTTCATTATGGTTTGATAAACACTGATAACTTTAGCATTTAATAACTGATTGTTAATCAGGGATGTTGTGTGAAGAATGAAAATTGGTAACAAAAGTCTACTTAGAGTTGATTATGAAATGTTTATCGTAAGACCATTTAAGCAACTATTGATATTTGATATTTTGCATGAGCCCTTGTGAGCTACTAAAATTGCCATACACAAAGAGCTTCCCGTCGAAATTTCAGTTCGAAAGTTTTAAAATTTATATTGAACAGTATTGGTGTAGTACACTACCTTGAGGTACGCCTTGATTGGAAATTCTACTAAATTATAACTACATTTTTAGCTTTTTTAACACAGAAATATACAATTACAAAATTATAAACTATCTATAAAAAATAAATTCACTTATTTGTATTCACTAAATACAAATTATTATATTTCATGTCAAAACAATAATTTATCTTTGAGTTTTCTTAGAGATTGTCGTATTATTTTTCATTCTGTTAAGTTTCAAATCTGTAAAATTTAATTTTTGTTTAGCATGTGTGTTAACTTTATTCAACAAGTGAAGCCACTGAGCCGTCACGCCAGCTCAACATTCTGATGTTTAATGACTAAACTTAACCTACTAAATTCTTTGCATTATTAGCTTGTATTTGTTCTTAGTCCTTATTTCAGATGTTGTAAGCTCAACATATGCCAATGATTATGATGTTTTCTTTGAATGTTTAAGAAGTTGATTATTCCTCTCTTTACGTGGATTTTCCACTACTTTGATTAATTTTCAAGATTTTACCCCCACAGTTGATCTCTGTGGTCCTCTTAAATCATAAAATATTTTGATGTATTAGGTCATATTTTTTACTATCGAGTTAATATTTGTAATAATTTGGGTGAACTGAATTATAAAGCTATAAATAAATCGATAATGCTCTCCATTTTTACTGCTAAGATTGTTAGTAATGTTAATATTCCTAATTAGGCATGTAATTCAAATGAAGTCAATCCTAGTTCATAAATATATAGTTAAAGACGACGGTTTGATAATCCATAAGGATGGACTTACATTTCCACAACTATATTATATTAAAATGTATGTTGAGTAACATCTGAGGACAAGAGGTTTTTTATCCGTTGAAACATTGTATTTGTTTTTCACATAAGTTAAAGCATTACGGTCTCCAAAAAATTAACAATCATGAAGAACCAACAACAACAACTATTTTTTATAAAAAAATTCTGCCTATAATTTAACAAAACAAAAAATAGGCAAAACAAAATAACTATAAAACTACATAGGTATTTTGTTTTGTTGTAGCGCTTAAGATATCCACTCTGTAAATTTACAAAATATGAAAAACTATACTTTTTCTTACGGCTTATAGCTGTTTACAGTCAACAAAATCATCTAAACGGAATATGAAATAGTTTTCAATACATGCGTGTAACATGTGGTATCGACCGACCTCTACACATGACTGAGGCTCGTGTTGGGGGTCACGCTGGGAAGTACTGAAAGTTGTTATTGTACCCGACTGGCGAAAATCAGTTTGATCAACAAGCCTTTGTTGTGATTTAAAATGTTAGATAATTCCTCTTTATTATGCTCTCTAAACAGTGACTGTCTCGTGTACATAATAGAGGGTGGGTATAAGTGAGATACAATTATAAAGAAGTGTCACTTTACAAAGTAGCATAGAACTTTGTTTAAATTGATAATAAATGTAATATTAAATAAGGATTTCCTATTTTAATAATTAGATGATCAATGCAAACTAGCCTTTCATTTGTTTCACTATAATTCACATTATTAATTCATATTTTATTAACAATTCTTCACATATTTTAAAAAGGTAGAAAATAAACATCGACCTAATTGATTTCCATAGGTCATAATTCTCATATAACATATATAATAAATACTATTCCCATGCGCTACAGTTTTTATTCAAACATTGAATATTCATTCGGTTATTAATGGAAACAATTAACTCTACCTAAAGGTTTAATTAAGTTGCTCATAAAATCTAATTAAATATATATTTCAATTAAAACCATGTAGGTCAGAGTAATACCACGGTGTAGCTGAAACAGATACTAAATTCCACTTACATGGATTTTGAAGAACAGTTTATTAACCCAATCACGTTGTTTTCCTACTAGACGAATTTTTATTAAGAGTATGCAGAGGCTGTCGGCCATGTTGGTTTTAATCCCGTAAGAACAATGTTATTTTCGAACCGAACATACGATCACGCGTATCCAAATTAAAGAGTTATTTTTAAACGAACTTATTCCAAACAAATTGCATTTGATCAAGAATGAAATTGCGCGTTGGAACTGCTTTGTGAATTCCTATTTAGTGTTATAGAAAAAAATATACAAAATATTTAGTTTGAAGTTTTTGTATTTAGTCTACGTGCCTAAATTCACATTATGCTAGTTACCCCCTTTACTCGAGCGTTGCATGTTTGGGCCGAAAGCATGTTTTAACACTAGATAGTTCAACCCTCCAGTATCACTGGAAATTGGAAGATCGTAATGAAAGAGGTACGTTAAGAAAAAATTAATAAAACATCTGTTAAAGGCTTAGAGCTTAAAAAACCATTTGCGATTCATTAGGTTTTGTTGCTTAATCATACCATCATGTATATTACACATTTATCTATATGTACACATATTCACACGGATGCTTAAGTGGAATATTTTACTTTCTATACAAACATCATAGATATGAAATTTTTATTACAATTGTTTGAACTGTTTTATAGTACTAGACCATTCAACTAGAATATTTTTGTATTAAGTGAAATTATTTAATCCAGATAACAAATTTTAATTAGACTTATTATAAAATGTTTCAATCTACTAACCAGTGCTAAATTTTACTAATACTAAGGTTTCTATTTCTTTTTTTATGTTAAAATGGTTATAATCTTATTTTGGATCGTAATAGCTTCAAATGACATACAAAAAATGAAAATAAAGAATGTATTAATGTTTATTAATACATTCTTTATTATGCACGCACACAAGCACGCACGCACACACACGCACACAATAAAATTAGCTTGCTTTAATTTTATTGTTTGTTAAATTTTCTCTTTTTACCGTAGTCAGCAAACAAGAATTGGCAGCATCAAAATAAGTCCCTTCAATTAATAACTTCTCCATTCTAGCTGCTAAATGAAATCTACTAACATCCAAATATAGAGTATATTGTTTTAACGAAATTTATTTAATATTATTAAGCCATCATTTTACTTTATTTTTATAAAAGCTATTATTGAATTACAAGATAATAATCTAAAAGAGCCAGTGTAACGTTCGGCATTAATAGAGTGCTGTGCTTTGAATACTTTTGCATTATTTATAAAGTCAGCGAGGATATCAGAGAAGAAAATTAAAAATAAGTTTCACTCTGCTTGCTACATTGAATGAATAAATAAATAAATAATCTACTTAAAAGGATATAAATGTCAGTCAGGGTGTTATGTGTGATTAAGGCATTCATATGTTATTGGAATGCTGTTAAAATTCTGTTATGTCCTTAACAAATCAATGTGTACAAGGTTTGAATACCCGTATTATGTAACTGTGCCAAGGTATTGCACGTCAGTCAATTTTGTTTGCTTTATTTTGGGCTGTTCTATAACAGTGCCGACTGTTACAGAAGACTGCTACTTCGACTGTCACATATATTACAGGATTTTTATCAGATCAATAAAAGCAAATAATAACTTATAACAAGTGCCTTTTCTCGACTCATTTTCTATCTGTATGTCTGTATGTGTTTTTTACGAAAATTTTAATACCTCAAAAACCATTTGTAATGAATTTTGGAATAAAATTTGATCTTAGAAAAAGTTTCATGTAAAACGCTTTTTGTCTAAGTTTTAAAATGGTGACTTTCTAATCATTTCAAAGACAATTATAAAACAATTACACGTTTTACCCAAAAATGTTATGACACAATATTTGTAGTTTATACAATGCTAGACTCAACGATTTGCTAATTTAAAAGATCGGGTAATAAATAACAGAGGAAACTTATTTTGTGTGACTGAAAGCATTGTCGTATGGATACTCTTTACCGATGTTATTCTTTTTCTAAAATCAACCCTCATACAAAAATTCAGTATTGTATGTCTAACGGTTTTTGAATTTTTTGTAAAAAAACACAATTCAGACACAGACAGTATAACAATTAAGATTTTTTATGGGATTGTTTGCTTGTATTGGCCTGACAAACAATCCTCTAAAATATGTGAAAGTCGAAGCTGGACACCCTGTATAATCCTGTGGATTTACATAATATTAATATTATTTAAATGTTGTCTAATGTGTTGTATGATAATTGGAGTGTGGGTCCTTCCCACGAACTACATCATAGTATTTGTTAATGTTAACAAACAGGTATTTTTAATAACCTGAAAGCTGATGGTATAATGATTGTTTGTTTTAGTGAATTGATTCCTGTTCGTTTCAAAGAATATTTATAATATTTTATCAGATTTATTTTACGCTTGCGTTTTACACAATTACTTTTTATGCCACTCCTTTATTTGTTATCATTGAATCCATACTTTCTGGAAATTATCTGCAACTCTTATTGTTAAATGCTACTATAATTATTGAATTAAGGCATTTAGTTTGTTACTTTGTTGCTGTTTGGGTTCGTTAGGTTGAAAATGGTCAAAATATGGATTTTCCATTTTTTTGTTTTATTATAGTACATACTGTCCTGAACGTTTTGTCGAAAGTTTGAAATAAATCGGACGAACAGAACATGTTTTATTAATTATTTTGTTAGTACATGTCATGCGCTCAGACGCGAGATTTCGGTGCTGCGTTATATACAAAAAGGATATATATATACAATAAGGAGATATACAAAAAGGCCAGAGAATCAAGAAATGCCGCCAAGAGGAAGCTGGAGGAACATTACGAAGAAGAGGAAGACCCAAATAATCCATCTTATGCCCCTGGTTAGGACAAAAGGTAAACCTGATTACATAGCCTGATTGTAGTTTGTATAGATATATAGAAGATATACAAGATATAGATTGTAGTAAATACTAACTGCCTAGTTTCATTGCGATTCCCCGAAAGTTGGATTTTTTTATGCTTATGTACCTTTTTCTCAGGACCTAAAAGGGCTAGAAGGCTGAAATTTTTACCACATGTTATACTTGTATAGATATACAGTACAAGTTTATAACATTTAATCAAAATTGGATAAATTATAACTGAGAAAAAAAATTTTATTCTAAAATTTTCAAAGAAAAAAATTACATAATTTTCAAAAAACTATTTTGGCTAAAGTTATTATTATTTTGCTTTCATAAGTTATAGATTTCTATAAATATGTGTCATAAAAACAGGGTAAAAAAATCAGGTCAATACAATTAATGGTTCTTGAGAAAAAGGTACATAAAGTAGGCTAAATTAACATGCGTTAGATACAACCTTCCGAACCCCCTTAAAGAACTACTTACAATATGATTAAGAAATAATTAATCTTGGCCCAGTTTATGGTATATATTAATAATTTATTATAGGTTATATACTGTATTTTTGTCGTTTTGAATGCTTTTTGTTCTAAGTTAAAAACATGTAATGACTTTAAATCGTAATTAACTTAATTCATTTGGACCTTTTCTTATTAAGTGATGTAATATAAATATGTTTTGATATCTTGACTGCCAATTAAACGCCTTAAAATTCGCTTTTTATACACTATACAAGAACTACCTGTTGTTTCTGCGGCTGATTGCTGGAATTGCACAGACTATATTTTACGACCAGATGCTTTAGTATCGTCACGTAATTGGTCGCAACACTTAAACACTCCCTGAAGGAGGACTCTCAAGACAGATGGTTCAATAAATGTACTATATATCATTAATAATATACTTTTCATTTAACAGTGACTGAATATTAACAATTGCTGTTGTAATTTATTTATTTATAAATACAAGTAGTCAGTCTGCAGACAAGTACAGTAAAGGAGTGCATTTTCCCATCGTTAAAAAGAATATGTAAATCAGTGGAGTACACGTGCCACATCTAAACTGAATATTCATGACAACTGGATGCATTCTTTAACTGACACAGTATATCTTGTCACTGAGGAAATAAAAGTCAACACGACATTCTTCACAACAAAAACCTGATTATATTTTTATATTCTTTCCATATTAAAATTATTTATATTGTGTTACAGTGAGGTATTAAAGATTCCACAATCAGGTTTCATTTGATATAATCTGTATATTCACGTAATATTAAAATTATGAGAATAAATAATTTCTGTTAGTTATTCGTTTTTTATTTTTTATTATTAATATTATTATTTCATTTTTCATTTTCTAAGACGCTTATCGTAGAGATATGTCTGATTATGAGGGGTGAATGAATGCGATGAGTGTAGATGAACGAGTGTAGTCATTGTTACTCTCTGAGTTTGACGTACCTCAGAAAGGACTATTAATTAATAGCCCAATAGCCAGGGCAAACAATTATTTATATGAACATAATTTATCATGATATTATTCAGTAAGATAGAAAAATAGACTAGAACTTAGGCTTTAGCGGGCAGTGTCATACCTAGAATCTATATTTTCCGGTCGCGCTCAATCTATAAACTCGCTGGTCTCAGAGATACCACTGAGGATTCCAGATCACAGAATGGGTGACACGTTTGGTTACTTTGTAAAAAATTTAGATAGCACCTTTACTCGGTTTTAACCGAAAAATATATATTCTGGTAAAATAGTCTGTTTAACTAAAATTAAAAAATATATCAATCATTATATAGATAATGAAATGAAATTGTACATATGTAATATTCAATCAATGTAGGATTTTATAAAACATTTTAAAAATGTCATTGTTTAATTTTGGTTGTCATAATGGCAACTGATGATATTCTAATTGAGTTATCTCGAGTGACACATAGCAGCTTCTTTGTGTTGTTATTTTGTTTTGTTGGTATTTGGAGTACATTTAAAAAATGTGTATGGTTTTTTTCAGATGTAACTACTGGAAGTATATATGGGAATTGACACTAGGTCAGTCATGTCATTGAGGAGATTCTATCCAAACAACGGAGTACATAATTACAGAGTGTCCCCTGCGTTCTTTCACGGAAGGATTGGCTAATATAAACAGAATAAGTGAGGTAGGTCGTAAATGGTTTGGTGGATTGAATTTAGCTTTGTGATAGGAGATCACTTTTATTTTAGATTATTTATTGCATGTCTTAAGATCTTAATCCGAATATATATAATGTATCACAGCATAAAGGGAAAAAAGTTACTCAATGGTAGCTGACAAAAAACCATACGATATATATTGTCATCATAAGATCGTCAGTTCAAATATTTTTTTATTTACTTTACTTTATTTAAGTGCGACATAACAGCTAATGCCTATTACATTATAGCTCTAATGAGAAAAAAAAACATTTTTATAACAATAACAAAAGAAATAGCAAGATCTTGTTTGTCAGATGCACCACATAACACTATTTTTTCAGTTCTAAAAAAAAGTCTAATATTCACTTCTTTCAACAGAGTAATCAAAGCCGAAACAAATCGATAAAAATGTAAAACATATGGAATTGCTTGACAAAAAAATATAACCTAAATAAACTTATTACTATAACAAACAAATAGCATTAACGCACACATAAGTATAGGAAACAAGGAACTATATTAACATAAAATTTTAATAACAAGAGCAACAAAAGTAAATATCCAAAACCTTAACAATAACAAAAATAAATATTTTTATGTTTGTACAGTTTTAATTTAGTTATATTTACATTTATATTTATAAACGTGCAATTCAATAACGTACCTAAAACTGCACATCTAAAGGTAAAGTGAATATTTGGTTTCAGTATTGTATTTTTGTGTTAAAGCTGTTATCAGAAATGGTAACAGGTCACAACAGGTTGTATTAAAAAAAATATTACAAGCATGCTTCGTTTTATGGTGGTTAAATGTTATATTCATTGCACTCTCACGTGTTTTTTAAATGTATAAAGTTATATGTATTAAGTGCATATTACAAATAATTTGAACGATTTATTTCTTTATATTTTCATCGAAACATTCTTATACACGAGTAAATATATGTAAACTACAAACATTTAGCCCATTTGGTAACTAGTCAGTTGAAAACACTAATAAAATTAAAATATTGTCTATTTTATGGTAATTATAAAGCTTTTTGATACCATTACAGATTCATTTGTAACTATGATAGTTAACAAAAAACTCCATATTGATAAACGATTAATTTAAAGTACCAGTACAATGTAAACATATCAATACAGTACAAATGAACGTCACACAATACAAGCACAAAATGCACAACTAACATTTTGTGCAATATATTTGTGTTATGTGACGTTCACTT
The DNA here is from genome assembly GCA_035578905.1 of Stictocephala bisonia. Lineage (NCBI taxonomy): Eukaryota > Metazoa > Arthropoda > Insecta > Hemiptera > Membracidae > Stictocephala > Stictocephala bisonia. Next base: position 994,612 of record JAQJVL010000144.1, read on the forward strand.
AAACTGAATATGTACCAACACGTATTATGCTCATTAAAAACTACATTTTAATATAAAAACACTGGCATTTGACTCCACCGTTAATCATCGCTAACAATTGATTTTGGCAATACTAGATAATCTGCTTGACACCTGCACATTTAGTTTACCTGTGCATGACAGTCTATGCACATTACTAGACACTAGTAGTAATCCACTTAGAGGGAAGGAAGTGCTGTTACCACGTCTAATCAACAGGTGTCAAACTGCATGAACAACTCTCAACCGAGGGAACTAAGTTTATCGTCTGATAACTTTGGTGACCTCAACCTTATCTTTACTAGACACTAGTAGTAATCCACTTAGAGGGAAGGAAGTGCTGTTACCACGTCTAACCAACAGGTGTCAAACTGCATGAACAACTCTCAACCAAGGGAACTAAGTTTATCGTCTGATAACTTTGGTGACCTCAACCTTATCTTTACTAGACACTAGTAGTAATCCACTTAGTATAAACTAGAGAGAAGGAAGTGGTGTTACCACGTCTAATCAACAGGTGTCAAAATGCATGAACAACTCTCAACCGAGGGAACTAAGTTTATCGTCTGATAACTTTGGTGACCTCAACCTTATCTTTACTAGACACTAGTAGTAATCCACTTAGTGTAAACTAGAGAGAAGGAAGTGGTGTAACCACTTCTAATCAACAGGTGTCAAACTGCATGAACAACTCTCAACCGAGGGAACTAAGTTTATCGTCTGATAACTTTGGTGACCTCAACCTTATCTTTACTAGACACTAGTAGTAATCCAATTAGTGTAAACTAGAGAGAAGGAAGTGGTGTTACCACGTCTAATCAACAGGTGTCAAACTGCATGAACAACTCTCAACCGAGGGAACTAACTTTATCGTCTCATAACTTTGGTGACCTCAACCTTATCTTTACTAGACACTAGTAGTAATCCACTTAGTGTAAACTAGAGAGAAGGAAGTGGTGTTACCACGTCTAATCAACAGGTGTCAAACTGCATGAACAACTCTCAACCGAGGGAACTAAGTTTATCGTCTGATAACTTTGGTGACCTCAACCTTATCTTTACTAGACACTAGTAGTAATCCAATTAGTGTAAACTAGAGAGAAGGAAGTGGTGTTACCACGTCTAATCAACAGGTGTCAAACTGCATGAACAACTCTCAACCGAGGGAACTAACTTTATCGTCTCATAACTTTGGTGACCTCAACCTTATCTTTACTAGACACTAGTAGTAATCCACTTAGTGTAAACTAGAGAGAAGGAAGTGGTGTTACCACGTCTAATCAACAGGTGTCAAACTGCATGAACAACTCTCAACCGAGGGAACTAAGTTTATCGTCTGATAACTTTGGTGACCTCAACCTTATCTTTACTAGACACTAGTAGTAATCCACTTAGTGTAAACTAGAGAGAAGGAAGTGGTGTTACCACGTCTAATCAACAGGTGTCAAACTGCATGAACAACTCTCAACCGAGGGAACTAAGTTTATCGTCTGATAACTTTGGTGACCTCAACCTTATCTTTACTAGAAACTAGTAGTAATCCACTTAGAGGGAAGGAAGTGCTGTTACCACGTCTAATCAACAGGTGTCAAACTGCATGAACAACTCTCAACCGAGGGAACTAAGTTTATCGTCTGATAACTTTGGTGACCTCAACCTTATCTTTACTAGACACTAGTAGTAATCCACTTAGTGTAAACTAGAGAGAAGGAAGTGGTGTTACCACGTCTAATCAACAGGTGTCAAACAGCATGAACAACTCTCAACCGAGGGAACTAAGTTTATCGTCTGATACCTTTGGTGACCTCAACCTTATCTTTACTAGACACTAGTAGTAATCCACTTAGTGTAAACTAGAGAGAAGGAAGTGGTGTTACCACGTCTAATCAACAGGTGTCAAACTGCATGAACAACTCTCAACCGAGGGAACTAAGTTTATCGTCTGATAACTTTGGTGACCTCAACCTTATCTTTACTAGACACTAGTAGTAATCCACTTAGTGTAAACTAGAGAGAAGGAAGTGGTGTTACCACGTCTAATCAACAGGTGTCAAACTGCATGAACAACTCTCAACCGAGGGAACTAACTTTATCGTCTCATAACTTTGGTGACTTCAACCTTATCTTTACTAGACACTAGTAGTAATCCACTTAGTGTAAACTAGAGGGAAGGAAGTGCTGTTACCACGTCTAATAGACAGGTGTCAAACTGCACGAACAACTCTCAACCGAGGGAACTAACTTTATCGTCTCATAACTTTGGTGACTTCAACCTTATCTTTACTAGACACTAGTAGTAATCCACTTAGTGTAAACTAGAGGGAAGGAAGTGCTGTTACCACGTCTAATAGACAGGTGTCAAACTGCATGAACAACTCTCAACCGAGAGCACTAACTTTATCGTCTCATAACTTTGGTTACCTCAACCTTTTCTTTACTAGACACTAGTAGTAATCCACTTAGTGTAAACTAGAGAGAAGGAAGTGGTGTTACCACGTCTAATCAACAGGTGTCAAACTGCATGAACAACTCTCAACCGAGGGAACTAAGTTTATCGTCTGATAACTTTGGTGACCTCAACCTTATCTTTACTAGACACTAGTAGTAATCCACTTAGTGTAAACTAGAGAGAAGGAAGTGGTGTTACCACGTCTAATCAACAGGTGTCAAACTGCATGAACAACTCTCAACCGAGGGAACTAAGTTTATCGTCTGATAACTTTGGTGACCTCAACCTTATCTTTACTAGACACTAGTAGTAATCCACTTAGTGTAAACTAGAGAGAAGGAAGTGGTGTTACCACGTCTAATCAACAGGTGTCAAACTGCATGAACAACTCTCAACCGAGGGAACTAACTTTATCGTCTCATAACTTTGGTGACTTCAACCTTATCTTTACTAGACACTAGTAGTAATCCACTTAGTGTAAACTAGAGGGAAGGAAGTGCTGTTACCACGTCTAATAGACAGGTGTCAAACTGCATGAACAACTCTCAACCGAGGGAACTAACTTTATCGTCTCATAACTTTGGTGACTTCAACCTTATCTTTACTAGACACTAGTAGTAATCCACTTAGTGTAAACTAGAGGGAAGGAAGTGCTGTTACCACGTCTAATAGACAGGTGTCAAACTGCATGAACAACTCTCAACCGAGAGCACTAACTTTATCGTCTCATAACTTTGATTACCTCAACCTTTTCTTTACTAGACACTAGTAGTAATCCACTTAGTGTAAACTAGAGAGAAGGAAGTGGTGTTACCACGTCTAATCAACAGGTGTCAAACTGCATGAACAACTCTCAACCGAGGGAACTAAGTTTATCGTCTGATAACTTTGGTGACCTCAACCTTATCTTTACTAGACACTAGTAGTAATCCACTTAGTGTAAACTAGAGAGAAGGAAGTGGTGTTACCACGTCTAATCAACAGGTGTCAAACTGCATGAACAACTCTCAACCGAGGGAACTAACTTTATCGTCTCATAACTTTGGTGACTTCAACCTTATCTTTACTAGACACTAGTAGTAATCCACTTAGTGTAAACTAGAGGGAAGGAAGTGCTGTTACCACGTCTAATAGACAGGTGTCAAACTGCATGAACAACTCTCAACCGAGAGCACTAACTTTATCGTCTCATAACTTTGGTGACTTCAACCTTATCTTTACTAGACACTAGTAGTAATCCACTTAGTGTAAACTAGAGGGAATGAAGTGCTGTTACCACGTCTAATAGACAGGTGTCAAACTGCATGAACAACTCTCAACCGAGAGCACTAACTTTATCGTCTCATAACTTTGGTGACTTCAACCTTATCTTTTGGTTAAAAGCATGTATGTATGATATAATTTTAATTAAAAATTTTGGAATTATTGAACTTAATGGCTCCTCTACTCCTTACATTTGACAGTTGATGCCATTTTTGTGAAACCAACTCCTCCCTTATTTTTTTTATGAATTTTAACAATCAAGGTGTCAAAACATCAGGTCATGATCGTAGTCGTGCAATAAGGTCTTCATTGTTTAATATTTTTACCCTGAAGGTTGCAGAAAGCCTAAAAGTACGTTTTTCAACCATAAGACTAACATGGAGATAGGTTTTAATTAATCCAAATGTGACAGCTGTTCAAGTGTAAATAACGATGTTTGTGTTATTTTAACAGCTGTGTTTGAATATAAACTATATATTACATATAATATTTTGGAGGTTATAAAGCTTTTATCATTGAGTGAGTAAGTTCGATTAAACTCAGTGGTCGTTTTTTTTTTTTTTTTATTTATAAAAAAAATGAATGCGTGTCTGACTCTATTTTTGTATGTTCCTTAGCATTACCGTTCATCTGATCGCAATGAAACTTTGAAAAGTTATTTATGTCTTTCCGGGGAAATGTTTAACATAGTTTTATTCCCAACCGACTGTATGTGCTCTGCCCCACAGGCCTTTAAAGTTCCAATCGTAATTTAATGAAGCTATTTATTTAATTGATCATTAGCTATTAAACAAAAACAAACAAAATGAAAACTTAAGAAATATTCTTAAGTAATCCAAATGCAGTGAATGTCCTATTGTAATTGATTTACGTATGTAATAATTTCTACTTGATATTCGCAGTCAAAGGTTTACTTACCTACGAGCACCCACGGGGTTTGCACGTGAAGCGCAATGTCCCCTAGCATAGAGCAGTATGTGTTTAGTTGGACTTAAATATAGAATCCAAACGAAGGAGATAGAAAAATAAAGGAAATAAGGAAGCTCTAGCAAGCCAATATAACTTTTTCGTATTTGTAAAATCCTAACTTACTTTTGGGTCCTCAGATAGTTATAGTTCTAGGTTACTATAGTTATATAATCTTTGGTTATACCCTTTCTTGCTTAATTTTTCATTTGAAATCTGTCTTTAAAAAAGACAAAGGATTTTTTTTCATAATAAAATTTGACGTTTTAAAACTGTGACACCATTTTCGTTTGACTAAAGTGTAAAACTATTCATTAAAATAATTGTACATGAGTCATTATATTTTTACTTTAATTATAGAAAAAGAATTAAAATCCATATAAGGATAGGTACTTTCTTGGAATTGTGGTTATATGATTGAAATATTAGTTTTAAAATAGTAACAAGAATTTAGATAGTAACAAGAAAAACATGTTAGAAAGCATCACAGTTACTGATTTGAAATATTAAATTTTTTTCATGTAATTAAGACCATACTACACACAATTATCCCAACAGCTGTGTGGGATAGGCTAGGTCATTAAGGTTAACGTTCGTGTATTTTCTTTCATCTAACTATGCATGGAATGAACATATTAATTTGAGTATAATGATCTGTTCAGGTACTAACATTTATTATTTTTTATTATACCTATTTATTAGGCATTCTTCACAGTTCTAGACCACACAACTAATTAAAAATTACACACTCAAGAGTATTTTTTTAAATAGTTAGTTTTTCCTACATTCATTAAGCTAAAGATTTGTTAAATTCATAAATATAAACTATACTAAAATTTAATACATTGAAGTAACAATTGCTGCAAATTCAGTGAGTTTAAATTGTTTTGGTAATTTTTTTAATTGTCACTACATTCCCTTTAATTTAAATCAATGACTGTAAAAACCAATATATACAGTTTTCTAGTATGATAGTTAATTTTGTAAAGTTAACTACTTGTAAGGAACAGAATATGTTTATTTAGTGTTTAGTTAGTGTTGTAGTGCAGCAGTCACTAAGACATTACTTATTTATTTAAAGTAATTTCTAATAATAGCCCCGTTATGTTGACCAGAGCGGTGTCTAGTTACATCTACAAACTTGTTGTATAGGTCATAAACTGTACCAACGTTATACACCATCACCATTGCCCATCAGTCCTCCATACACGTTTCACGAAATTCTTTCGTTCATGTTTTATAAACCAAATATATCAACTTCACAGGTATGCGGCAGAATATTATATTTACCTTCCATTAACATTTATTTACACATTTTTTCAGCGTTTGACGTGATTTTTCTAATTATTCGTAATTGTCAAATTCTCAAATGTTTAATATAATTTATTTCACTCTAACACAGTTTAACGTGATTCCATTAATCAAACGTGAGATTTCAAATATACAAAGCTCTTTTCCGCCCTTTTATAAATAATTATACTGGTCATTGGACTGATAATATGTAATTCCATTGTCTTATATCCTCTAATAGTCTTAGCCCTATATATGTCGGCACTGGTAGCGCAGTGCTGTAACCCAGGTACTTGGGGACAAAGTGTTGATGAGTTTGTAGGCGATAGGTTCTATGCTCGGAAAATTCACATGGTGAGTGTTCAATGGTTGCCATCAATGTGAACACTGCTATAGAACTCTGGTGCGTGCATGTTGAGTCAATACTACATGGTTCGAACATTACATTAAATGGATTCTTTCCCCTCCTAAGTGAATGTTGATGGTTGGATTATACTTTAGACTAAATGTAATAACAATTCCGATAATACCAATTTATTTACATTGCATATTGTATGGTTTTAACTCGTTATTTTACCCGTGTTTGGAAATTTAAATCTTAAATTTGGTTTATTTATAATACTGAATTTTGCATTCTTACTTCCAAAAATATTTTATCTTTGATATTTTACTGTTATTTCTGCTTCTTGTGTTTCCTATAAACAACAACAAGCTGTTTATTTTAACTAAAACACTCCATCAGATTTTTTCATGGTTTTTACAAGACACAAATGTTATGCGGTTATAGCAAACGAAGAAATATCACGTTATTATACGTCATATATGTTCTGTAAACTGTAATAGTGTGACAATTTTAACGTATAAATCAAATCATACATCTTGCATACAAATTTACAGCTAAATCAATATAATTTTTAAAAAACTATCATAGTACAACACTACTTTTTTTTTAATTATCTACAACACTTCAAAAATTACGGTGAATTAAATACATTATTTAAAACCCATTTTTTTAATGTTGTAATACCTCTCGCTATACTCATGTAACCAAAGAATAATAAAATTAATAGTTTTACAAGTAATAGCAAGTTTACCTTATTCAGCTGAGTGTTTTAACCTGTTTTGTAAAATGGTGCAGCAAATAAATGTAATTTTGGTACACGGAAAGCTTTCTAAATGTGATTAAACCCAATTTAACACTGGTTGTATTCATGAGAAGAGACTTGTACAAATGGATATACTGTAAATATGTGATGTAATATGTTTGTGTAAACATGACATGTTTCCATTCTTTTATTTTTATTTTATTTTTTTTTTTATTTTTTATACAAGGTGTTTTTTTTTTTTTTTTTTTTTTTTTTTTAAGTGTGCCATCATAGGGATAATTTAAACCTGCAGAGATGCAACAAACTTTAAATGGGAAACTTTACTTCATTTTTTATGCTCATTACAATTACGTAGGTCAAATTATAAAATTCTATCACTATTTTCCAATATGGCGGCCAACTTTGAAATAACTTATAGTAACCTCTATTTTTTATGATGGATTTAGGTTTAACTAGTGATCGTAAAACTTATTTATCCTCGGTATTATTTTGATATACATAGCCGTTTCGCCGCTAGGAGCGCCTCTAAACTAAATACTTTCTGAAACTTTCGGCGCTCCTAGCGGAAAAACGCTTAAATATACTAAAATAATGCCACGAATAAAAATGTCTTAGAATCACTAGCTAAACCTAAATCCATAATAAAAATAGGGGTTACTATGAGTCATTCCAAAGTTGCCCCCTTATTGGAAAATGACAACCGAATTTAAAAACTTGACCTACGTAATTGTAATGAGCACGTGTGTGTGTGTGTGTGTGTGTGTGTGTGTGTGTGTGTGTGTGTGTGTGTGTGTGTGTGTGTGTGTGTGTGTGTGTGTGTGTGTGTGTGTGTGTGTGTGTGTGTGTGTGTGCGCGCGCGCGCGCGCGCACGCACGCGCGTGTTTTTATTTCAATATAGAGCTTACCGTATTGTTAATATGTGTCATAATTGATTTTAATAACCAATTAAACTGTAGAAAAAATCCAAACAATAATATTCAACAGTTAATAAATAACATTTTTGCAGATTAAGGTTATTTATTTTATATAATAACAAACTCTTTGACCAGTTAGCCAACAGTCAATAAAGTAGAAATAAGATAAGTAAATAAAGCTCTCTTCGTGTTGTTCTTTTACTAAATATCTTATGTACTTAAAAACTAAATAAATTACTTCTTTTTAATTTCTTATTACTTTTTGTCTATGAAAACCTTTACATGTGATTTAATTGATGATGGTGAATACTTATTGATGAGTCACTCATTGACTATTGACTCAACATTACAACTGTAATCTGCCTCTATCAAAATATAAGGAATGTTACTGATTGAATATAAATTTACATTCATATACTTGGATATATATTATTTTATTTATCGAATTTGTTTATTATTTCATTGATTAATTTAATTAATTGTTATTTTTCATACGTAGTACATTCACAGCTTGTAGTTAATGTACTTATTAATACTTAATGTTCCTAACTATTGTAATAATTGTTGTTTAGTTTAACTAATACACATACCAATTGTATTCTATTTACTTTTTTATACTTTATTGACTATTGTAACTGTAGTCAATTATAAACTGATGATTGTCACCCAGTGAGAATCACATGACACTTTTGTCCTCGGAGCTTGATGTTGAATTATTAAAGACATCATTTCAACTGCCTTAAAGTACATCTTGCTCTCTTCTTGAGGTAACTCAGTAAGAAACTTGTTTTTTTTATCCCTCACACTTTGTCTTTTGTCCTCTTTCTCTTTTTTATTAATATCTTTCATTGTTTCTACGTAGCACAATTTGTTATGCCAATACATAATCATCTCTATGTCATAGCATAAACTAAAAATGATAGTTTTGTTTTTATTATGCATGTAATTAAGAAACATAGTACATTAAGAAAGCAAATTAAAGAATGCGTTTCTGTAATACTTAATTTATTATTTTTCCATAATCCCACGCATTGGAAATGTTTTATTAAACTATTGCAATCCAGGAATTCAGTTTTTCATATGTATATAGATAGGTTTATTTCATTTTTAACCAAATAGTTGAATGTTTCTCACCACTGATCTGTCCAAATGAGATTTCAAAAAGTTATGTACGTGTCTAGGAACATTCATAGACTCGTGTAACGTCCACAGTAAATCACAATATGAGATCTGGTAGTTCAGTCCTCCTTTAACATGAAAAGATAACATAGAAAATTACATACGGTCTACAAAATTCCAGTTGCTAAAACGTAAAATAAATAATTTATTTCTTAAGATATCCCCATTTGACTTAGGCTGTTACTCTAAAATAAGAGTGACTATTCTCTTAGTATATTGCAATAAATAACTTGTTAGTGACTTGTTAGTGACTTGTCAATGACTTGTTAATGACTTGTTAGTGACTTGTTAATGACTTGTTAGTGACTTTTTAGTGACTTGTCAATGCCTTGTTAGTGACTTGTTAATGACTTGTTAATGAGTTGTTAATGACTTGTTAGTGACTTTTTAGTGACTTGTTAATGACTTGTTAGTGACTTGTTAATGACTTGTTAGTGACTTGTCAATGACTTGTTAGTGACTTTTTAGTGACTTTTTAGTGACTTGTTAATGACTTGTTAGTGACTTGTCGATGACTTGTTAGTGACTTGTTAATGGCTTGTTAGTGACTTGTCAATGACTTGTTAATGACTTGTTAGTGACTTGTTAATGACTTGTTAAATAATTATTATTTATCTCCAACAAAAACCATTTGACTTAAATATAACAAACTTAAATAAACCGAGGAATACTCCTTCAAAAATGTGCTTCCTTATTATCAATTATCACAAACAAAAACTGGAAACTAACAGAACTAAGTACCGGTACTGAAACTCATTCAATATTTTCAAACTTTGATGTCTCATGGAATATATTACTCAACAGTTGTAATTAAGATTCATAATAACTTTTGTGTATATTCTTATCTTATGTAACCTATTGTTTGTAATTTCAAGTACATAATCTTCCGTAGATCAAACCTATAGTTAGAAATATTTTTCTATGAATAATTGTTCTTTGAGTAAAACATGTGGCTTTATGATTTGTTTTAGAAGAAGTTTCTTTATTCTAAAATCATAAGATGACAATACACCCAAGTTTTTATATAGTAAAGTAGATATTATACACATTTTCATAATAGTTTCTCCTGTAAAGAAACGTGTATTCTCTTTGCCGATTGTAATACTGTATGGCAATAATAATCTTAAAAATTAGGTAAACGTTAAAGTAAATATGAGATATTTAGAAATGTATAAATAACAAATAAATAGGTAACAATTGAATTAATAGTCCGTTAATATGCAAAATTCTGTATTTCAATCCATTTTCAAATCTTCCTTAACACTCTCCGTTATTAAGTTACCATCCTCATTTTCAGTTTCGATCAATTAACTTGTAAATGCCACGAACACGAACTATGGCTCCTTATACATTTAAATTATGATAAAATGAAGTAGGGCCTATAACACTGTTGTAAAAAACAATACCTATTCACGTTAGAGCAGTAGGGCTGGCTAGAACGATGTTTTGAATAGGATGCACACAATTATAATTGTATTACACTTCATTTAAAAAAAATGTTTTTCTAGATCTTTTGACTAGTTACTATTTGAGCACGAATAATTTTCTATCATATAAAAAGCTAAAGTAGATCGGTATTCATTATAACACAGAAATAAACTATGCAAATTATATTCATAATAAAGAACAGTCGAATGTATTAAATTATTGGAAATCATCTGAATCAAAGTTATTCGAATCACTTTTTAACATATTGTTTTGCTCAGTTAATACCAATATAATAAGCAACTATTTGGATTACAGTTTAAGTTTTGCAAAAAAATTCTCATAGTGCTACTATTTCATAAGCATATGAAGGAATATGATAAGTAAGCATTTCTCTCGTATTTTTATATTTATATTTTTAAATAAATAAAATCACAAAGTGAGGGAATCGCTAATCGAATGTAAACTTTGTCAATCTCAGTTTGTAAGTGGTCTGTTTGTGACACTTGGCATTGACAGTTGGGGGGAGGGGGAGGTCAGCTGTCACAAGTGGCCAGAGTAGGTCGTAAATTAATTTGAGAGAGTGGTTTGATTGAAATTATTTCGATTGATAACTTATATTCTGTTCATGTTATTGTGGTATTGCCACGTCGAAATAATGTGTGAAGTTACATTTATTAACAGCGTTTTTTTTGTTAAATTGACTTTTAGCTAGGCACTTTGAGGATTTAGGTAATTTAAGCCTGTTATTTCTTTAGTTACACAAAAGTTCCTGTAACAGTTTTAATTCAATATATTCACAATATTTCTAATGTTTCATAATATTTCCCGAAATATTATCAGTTTGGGATGGTTGTTAATTTACAGAATCGTAACAATTATTATTATTTTCTGAGCAATTAAAGTCACGAAAGTTTTAAATGAATCTCAACTTCAGTTATAAAAGTCCTCGAAATCCTCATATATTATTCGTGAAGCATCGTCAAGTCTTTAAAAATGTCTAAAACCTTGAAACCCCCAAAATGTTTGAACGTCAAAAATACATATAAATCATAAAATATGTCAATAAAGTTAAGATTTTTGTTTAACGTCTGAAATATGAATTATTTCAAAATTTTGAATAAGTAAACATTTTATTAAAAACGCAAAATCTGTCAAAAAGTATTAAAATTCTAGCAGCACTTCAAAACTTGTTAAAAATCTCAAAACTTTTACAAGTACAGTAGATGAAAATCACAAAAAAATCAAACTTCTTCAAATATGTTGAATATCATTTTAAAAAAGCTCACAATTTTGAACATTTCAAGAATACATAAATACCAAAAAATACGTGAAAAAATATTAAAATTCTTTAAAAATAACTAAACCCTTGAAAGATTTAAACAATTGGAGTATGCCAAAAATACATGAAAAACGTAAGGATTATTGTGTTCATGGGGAGTTTAACTTATATTTTTATCTTATATCGTGGGGGATTGTTATACTTGCTAAGATAAGGCTAATAACGCCGCTATACGAGTCTCTCGGAGTATAAATGGTACAATGGTATGTATTGTACTCAATAGGAATTGAATTTGGTACTTGAAAGAGTAGCAAGTCGCATAACCCCCGAGCTCCTAAACTACAGACAACGATGTCGTATACCCGTGAACTCTTTGACTGTTCTCAAACTTTGTATTTAGTTAAAGCCTTTGTTACGTTCGGAGCCTTATCCGATAGAAAATAACATTTTAAATCGATGGTACATTCTTTATTAAGAAATTAATGTTGAATGTTGTTAGTTACCTTACTGGAAGACAAAGGTTTAATTACTTACACATACATGTGGTTTAATATAAACCTACTCTACCTTGGTTTAAGGATGTAAACCAAATATAACACTTGGTTTAGTAAACACCAAAACCCATTAAATGCCAGCCTTAAGGATGATGTGGTATTTGTTCAAAGACAGACTAAAACCAATAATCACTCGAAATTTGCTTGCCTGCCAAACCGAGGATATTTTCTCTTCGTTTTAGCAGGTGAGATAAACATTGTAGTCAAAATTGGATCATATAATAAACGATACAATAACTGTTATTCTTTAACACAAGGGGCCTAGCATATTATTTTTAGTTTGTGTTCCAGATATTTTTCATGCCTTTCGGTTTACAGAATAAAGTCAATCACTATGGTTTTAAGTAATTGTTTTCCAAACATTTTAAAACTAAATATTTAAAAATCAATGAATTTACTCGGAATTGTACATTTTTTTATACTTAATCAGAACCCTATTGTAATTTTTATACTGTCCGTAAAAAAAATAGTGGTTGGATGATACAACTTAAACCAAACTGCTGTAATATCAACAGCAAACTTAAATGTTTAAGGGGTTTTAAATTTATTTAGCTCAATATGATACTGGAATTAGAATATTTGTATTCCAGGAGGATAACTGACTGGTTGTTTTTTCGGTTGATTATTTGACAGGATATACTTTTCTGGAGGTTCGGTCTGCTCTCACAGTATGGTGATAGATGATGACCTCAAGTGCCAGCTTGAGTTGAGTTTTGTGAAGGGAAATCTCTTTTTTCTATTTTATTTCTCTTTCTTTCTTACAATGATTTGTTTTGCATAATGCAGGTACTTTGTACCATATCTTGACTTTAAAGATAGTTAATGTTGGCTGCCTAGGCTTCTTTCGAAATATATTAAAATGTGATTTGTATTAAATGATCCTTGATTTTCTGTAAGATAATTTATAAATACTAAAATAAATTTTAAAATGAGAATAATAATATCTATAAATTTCAATCAAATGAGGATATGCTATCTATATTTTTTTATTTTTACTTACCTATTTTATACTTCTTGAAACATCGTAAATTTAAATAAACGCTAACGTTTCGTAGCAATAAAAAGAAGATTTTCAATAGAAGCCCATAGGAAATAAATCCAGCTTCCATGACACAGTTCCTTACATCTGCTGTTTTCCTCAGTGTAAATATCCAGTGTCTGTTGCTGAAGGGGGAAAATTGAGTTACCCCCCAGAGCCAAATCCTGATTTTTGTAATATTGAGCTTTTACATTAGCACAACACTTTTTTATTTGCTCTTAAATAACTATTTAGACATAAAATAAATGTATAGGACAGCGGGGGGGAAATTGAGTCAGTTATATGCAAGTTTTCATCGTGGGATAACTCGATTACACCTCATTTTTGTACTATAAAAAAGGATAGGAACACTATACTAATGTTTGTTTTATGCTAAAAACCTGTATGCATTGAACATCGCAGTAAGAAGACGATAGCAACGTGTCTTGAGTGTGAGAGAAAAAGAAGAGACAAAAATTTTATAGAACAAATCTACTAAAAATTTCATAAAGTTACAATTTTTTTAGCAATTATCTATTTTCTTACTTCATAGATATATTATCAAAGAATTATGTGTCAGTTTATAAAAATAAAACCTATTAAAAATATGTTTTATCATTATATTCCTTGTGTAATAAAAAAATAAGAATTAAAAACAGACGGGGTAACTCAGTTACCTCACATGGTTAAGCGTGTGATAAAATAGGGATTGGCAACATACGGGATATATATGGTACATTTTCTCCGACCATAATGAAACACTTTAAAGATAATCAGATCCCACACTTGCAGAGAACATTTTAAGGAATATCATATTTTCACAGCTTACTCTATGTAAAAATATGAATTATTATGTTTAACAAAGAACAATACTGACTTGACATCAACAACAGGGGATTCCCATAGATTTAATACATGGCATCCATTGCAAAGAACTTCAAAATTTTAAAAGGGCCAATTTACTTAGGTATGAAAATGTTAAACCACCTACCTGAGTCAATAAGACTCACAATATTCTAAACGGTTTTAGAAATCACTTAAAGTTTTTACTATTGTACAATTCCTTCTATTCTCTCAGTAAATTTTATAATAGGTAGGCCTAAGTTTTTACCTCTCATTCCTAAATCTAAAACTGTGCAATTTGTAAATTCCGCCATGTAGAAGATACCACCTATTGTATATAATTGTAAACTTTTAATTATTGCAGTAAGTAATCATTTTTAATTGGATTTACTAGTTAACAAGACACCAAATTTGTGTTAAGAAATAAAGTGTGTCAGTAGAGAGATACTGATTCCGATTTGTATAACAACAACTTTATTGCGTAGTTTGAACATTTAAACGGTCTGCGTCAAAATACAATTGAAGCTGCAGTTTTCAAAGGAAATTATAAAGACGAAAATGTGTCCATTCTGAGAACCTCTTTGGTTTAAACAGATCACTAAACTTCGACTTTAAATTTAGAATCTGCTTTGTGATGTCAATTATTGATAAAGCCCAACGGATGAAATTGAAATTAACGATGTAATTAACGGAATTTTCAAAGACAGTTTATCTTCGACCTTATCGTATAGAAAAAGACAAAGGAACGTTAAATATTTAATCTATAGAGATTTTAAATAAGTAAGAATATAGTTTTTTTAGTTATATTATGTATTCAATAATTTAGTTATACAGTAAGGAAAAAGAAATATGGAAACACTTTCACAACTTTTGAATCACTTCACTTGTAAAATTGAAATTGTAAAATTGAAATCTTGTACATGATCATGGTTACAAATAACATACTTTTTGACGTTATTAGTGATATTTAATCTTTTTAGGAGGACGGCCTACGAAAATCTTCAACGTAAGCCTGGGTTGAGTTTGATATCAAATGAAAGGTAAATTAACTGCCGCAAACCGGACTTCAAAAGATTTATCCTTTTCAGTGTAGCGTTCATTTGAATTTCAAAGTAAATAATTTGAAAAATATTATTTCTCTGCTATTTAACGGTTTTAAGTAAATTATTCTGATAACAAATTATACTTTATGAAGCAAAATTATCAATAAAAATTAAAATATCAAATTATCTTTGGAATATATAATGTTTTTGTGAAAGCGTTTCCAAATTTTTGTCCACCTTGTATAATAAAAAGTTATACAAAAGTAAAATGTAATATAAGGAAAATAAATATATACTATAATACGTATTATTAATAAAAATTGTCAAGCATAAAATTAGTCAAACATAATAATTATATTGATTTTAAATACATGCATAGTGTAATATATCTATATAATCGGACAATATACATTATAATGGTAAATAATAAATATTCAAAAACAATTCTAAAATTTATTTATGTTGGTAATCAACTATTTATTGCTCAGGACTAAAAACGATTATAGAGTGGAAAAATTATATTTGCAAAAAAGTGGAATTTGTATGGAGGAAATATTTCCTCCAAGCAAAAACAGGCAGTTTTTGCTTTGTATTGTTATCGATTTTAAATTAAGAATTTCGCTCAAAATTCAAGTCTAGGCGTCAAATAATCTACGTGAAGTGTGTTTTGAGGTAATTTTGCAAGCCAGCCAAATACGTGGCAAAATATAAATCAACAAAGCCTTTAACTTTATCGCCATGGGAGAGCTCACAACGTCAACACTGAATGAAAAGGGAATCATCGCTTATTTGTCGTGACAATTTATCGTCATTTCAGAGCTCGATATCAACAAAGAGAACCTATGCCTATCTGTTTCAGCCCATTTCCCTCATTGTCCATTACATTATTCTGTATCACCCTCCTCAGGCAGAACATGTAACCAATTGTGTGTTTAACTACAAGAGAATAAACACCTCTAAGAAGTGTTTGTAGATAGATCTGTTTACTAAACAATATGTTTTAAGTACTATACACAATTTACCTGAACAACTTACAGCAAAAACATATGGATTACCTATATGTGTGAAACAGTGCCGAAAGTACAGTTATAAATGTAGAATCTGTATTGAGTGTAAGTTATTTTCTACATACATTAGACAGGTAAAAATTCAATAAACAATGTTTAATTTTGTTTGTAAAGACCTTTACATCAATCCAATATAAGATTGTTTCTTAATTCAACAAACGGTCAATTAATGATTAAGGAATAATGTCTTCCTAGATTCAATTATTGTTAAATGCTTTAAATGGAATAATATTAAGCAACTAAAGTAATTTGAATATTGTATTCTAATTAATACATTCCTGCAGCCTAAATACATCTATGATAAATAATTATAGATCTTTGTAAAAAGTTTATCAGTAATAAATCAAAATAGCGTGTGTTATCTTTTCAAATTACCCTTTAAACTCTTTTAAAAAATTAAAACACTAAAAATTGTATTACGAAATAAAATTTGTTTACTGTATAGAATATTTCCTGCTACTAATATTCCATAAGAACGTTCCATAAGAATATTCCATAAGTTACTAATATCCTGTTACTAATATTATCTTATTATTATGTTTATAAAATATTATAGTTTTTTTTTTTTTTTTTTTTTTTTCAAATTAAATACACTGATGAAATCTAATATCTAGATATTAATCTGCAATATGAATATGTCTAGCATGTAATACATGTGTGCATGGAAGTTTGGAGGCCCATAAAACATAGCGCGTATAGCGTTAGAACATGTGAATGAAAGAATAATGCTTATTTCGCTTCACAATAAATATGAGATGATATGACGTTATGAGTTTTAGTATAAATATTTCTTAGGGTTAACCTGCGACTTGTTTCATAGGTTCTAACTATCGACAGCTTCTTGTTTTATGAGGCATCACAAATAGAACTAAAAAGAATACATACCATAAACTTTCATGTGTCTGTTTCTCAGTTACTATTATGTCAGATAGATGATTCCGTCAAAAGCGCCGTTTAGTTTGAGGTAGACAATTTAGATACAGCAACGATATTGCGTTCTCCAAAATGAAGGCGCTGAAGAATAGCCTACTTGAGTAAGACCTGTAGTTGGCTCCGTTGGATAACAAACGACAATCTAACCAAGTTTGTCTCTAAACAACTATGTCTAGGAACAACTGGATCGTTTCTACGATATTCAAGACTTTGGGTTCCGTTATCTAAGATTTTATTATCTTAATTATACCATATAAGAGTTTTCGTAAAGTAATTGTACATCCACAACGGCTAACATCGGTTTGTTTTAAATAAATTGTTAATCTAGAAAAGAGCTTTTTTCAAAGATATTTCTTGACTTCTACTTTGAATTTTTTCATCTATTTCTGATTTTCTTATGTCTGAAGATAATTTAGTATTATCCAATATATTAGACCGCTCGGCCACTGACTCTCTTGCTTAAATAAAGCTGTTAGGTTATGAAGGGCATTCGGGGTTTAATTTTTCATTAAAATGAACAATGTGCTTTAGATATACATAAGACTAAATATACATGCATCAAATTTTAATTAACATAAAAAAATTACAAGATATGGCATTTTGTAAAGTCTCATTTTATTATTGTCATAAAATAATATCTTTGAGAAACTGAAAGGCATACAGACACTGACAGCGTTGTAGATATATACCTTGCCAAACATCCGGTCCGGACCCAACTTCCGGTGATATACCATCTCCCTTTTCCTCTTCTCTTACTTCTTCAAATGAAATAGTAGATGAGATTCTAAATCACAACTTAACCAAAAAAATGTGGTCTTCAATAACAATGATCTTACCTTAATTCTTTACACTTTTGCATGCGCTTTTATAACGCAACTGAACCAATTTATCGAATAGTTTACCATTTACCACACTACAGTCATTGTGAGCTGTCAGTAAAAGAATATTTTTTTACCATGAACAACTTTAAAACTAGTATGATTTTCCAAATATGAATAACTATTTATTTAAAAGGTGTTGTAAATATTATTTTTAAACATCCACATTTTAACAATATAATTGTAATAAAATGCACAGTGGTGTAATGGAAATAAAAGGTGTTTGAATGTAAAATATTAAAATAATTAATCCCGTGTTGAAGACTGAAACGAAGAAAATTGTTGTTTGCCAAATTAATTACCACCGAAGCCATTAAATAACAGCGTTGATCTTATTTAATTAACATTTTGTGAAAGATTTCTCAAACTTGGTCCTGACGTGGTAAATTAACAAAACATTTCTTTTTAAAAATGTTGAGATAATTTGTTTTGTAAAAGTTATGCCCTAATTGGTCTTTCAGCAGACGTTTTAAATAATGGCTAACGACAACATCCCTTCTATCTTACACGTACCAACGATTCATTTTGGAATAATTTTAACATTTTAAAGTTTTAAGTGAAGGATTGATGTAATATTATACCATTCGTCGATTTTTAACAAGAAAAATTATTTGCAAGTAAACATGTATTCTCATTTGAACTAAAAATTACGAAATAACTACACGTAAATACACCAAAATAAGATCTTTAATTTCGGAAACCCGTTCTGTCGTCAGCAACACAGCTCCTCGATCTTTCTGAGGTTGAAAGAAATGATTGATCATCTGTTCCAGGTGGATTACAAATGGCGTCAGCAGAGTATGTTGTCGAAAACACAAATCCTTATTACTATTCTCCTGCCAGAAGTATAAATTCTTGCGTTATTCTTTCATAGATAAAAATTATTAATCGTGTAAATAATGAAATAGAATATCGCGTTCATTTTATGAAACAATATCTATAAGACATATTTAATAGCATAACAAAATCCTGGCATTATTTATTAGCGTTCAGCTAATTGAGTAATCCCCATATAGCCATTACAGGGATCAGGTGGGTGCTCTGCATACATCCCATTGTATTACAAGAGACTTATGGTGTTTGTGGTTAATATTATTACTGTTACAACAATTAAATAAACTCAAATACTCGCTTGAAATAAGCTGTTGAGGAAAAGGAGATGACTCCAAAAAGAGGACCAAGTAGTAAGTATGGAATAAGGCCTATTTCTTTTTATTAGTTGGTTATTGCCGATAAGAATATGTTCGTGAATACATGGTCGGTAGCGTAGTTGGTTCAATCCCAGCTTCATGTGCTAAAGGTTCTCAGTTCGATCCCAATCAGAGTCAATACATTTTGAGAAGGATCAGCTGATAACCACCGGCTGTTCATTTGTCATTGGGCTATTAATTATTGACACTTTCTAAGGAATAGTCGGCCTTAGTTTGTAACAATGACTACATTCGCTCATCTACACTCATCACACTCATTCGAAATCCATATTCGCCCACATCTTGACGATCGGCGTCTTATGAATAAAATAAAAAAAATAAATAAAAAAAACATGAAACTAGATGTGCCCGCCCGCTGCGTCGGTCATAATATTGAGTTTGATTAGATAATCTAAATATGCATCAAGCTTTCAGTTTAAAGACTTACAATCAAAATATATGTAATAATTTTAACAAATCCAAGAACATTAAAAAATTACTTAAAGTAGGCAAAATCTAACTAAATACTTTGTTTTTTAAAAACAATTACTTAATTTAATATAAAATGTATAACAGCTGATGTTATGTATAGTTTACTACTGTACAATAGCCACGGGATATCTTGAGCTGTGGCTTACGTCACGGTCAGTGCCGGGGGGAGGGGGTCTCTACCAAAAAACAGCGTTTAGCGTACTAGTAGCATTGCTGTAAACATCAAGTCACCACGCCTACAAGTTACCTATTTTATTTTTTTATTTATAATCATATTACTTGGTATTGTAATGTATTATCATGTTATAATTATAGGCCTTTAATTATATTACTATTATCTTGGTCTAGTATTTAAGGAGAAAAATAAAATAAATTCATATGGAATACCAAATAATGAAACACTAGTGAATTTACAGAATTCAGGTTATGTTAGTAAATAAGTACTGTTCACGTTTTTATTATAAGCAGTCCGTAATTTAATTGTAAGTTAGCATGTACATACTTGTGAATAACTTTGTGAACAATATTAAATTTAATCTCTTTAAAGATAGACAGCTGTTCTAATTAAATTATTATTTAAATTATAACATCTGTAGCTGTTACATGTTAACAAATAAACAAAATTATCGCCCTTAATATTTTCAGTAACAAACGCTTTCGATACAAAAAGAAGGCAGCGAAGGCTCCACTCTCTTATCAGCTGATCAGCAGCGGTAGCCAACGTCTGCATGTCAGGCTAGTACAAAACCACGCATGCGTATGTCGTACCCCTCCACTCCGCTAACCACCAAATATTTGAAAAATAACGTTTTCGACAGTTCAAGATATCCCGTGGCTACTGTACCACAGTACAAAACATCTATTGTTACTGTACACAGTTCTAAAAATATTTCATTCAATTTGTTTTAATTTAAAAGCTGTTAATCAGATAAATTAATCAATAATTAATCCATAAGAATACTATGGGATTTTTTGAGGCCAGTGGGAAGGAGTCCTGAGGTCGAAGAGGAAAATTCTTCCTTAGTGAGCCTCTAGGGGCCAAGATAAACCTATGAATAAAATTTCAAGTCAATTGAACCTACAGTTTGAGAGAAATCATGATGAGTGGTAAATGGCTTGTGTATGTATAT
Organism: Stictocephala bisonia; assembly: GCA_035578905.1. Lineage (NCBI taxonomy): Eukaryota > Metazoa > Arthropoda > Insecta > Hemiptera > Membracidae > Stictocephala > Stictocephala bisonia. The sequence continues at coordinate 1,015,652 of JAQJVL010000144.1, forward strand.
ATATAATCCTGTCTTTTGAGTCTGTGGTTCATATCTTGATGAATTCAATCATATTCAATCCACTTAATCTATGTACACCAGAGATAAATACTACAATTTGTCAAATAAGCTAGCGTGAAGTCTCAATGGTTTCAAAGCTTTGAATGGAAGTTCCAAGTATAGCTCCAATGCAAGTATTTTAAAGTGATTCTTCATTAGACTATTTTAACAGCTCAATTTTAACTAATTATACCATAAAATTATTGTTTTTTATTTATATATATTTTTTTTCAATTTGTCAGTGTTTTTATTGCTACAAAATTTTGAAACTGGAACAATTTCTCCAATGTACGTGTATGGGTGGGTGGGGGACATCACCACTGTGCTTGTATGGGGGGGGTGTTGTTTTCATTCCGAATTATGTTTCAAATTAGAACAATTTACGTACTTTTACTACGAACATTGAAGTAAGCGTATTTGTGTATGTATAGGTTAGTGTCTGCTATCGTTTATTACTTTATAAATATACAGTTATATAGATTTGGAACAAGATCAAAAGTCATGTCATTTCTTAATAGAAATAATAAAGTGATCTTCTGTCACAAAGCTAAACCCAAGACCTACCTCACTGATTTTGTTTATGCTAGTTAATCCCTCCGTAAAAGAGAGCAAGGGGCACTCTGTAACTATGTGATCCATTGATTGATAGACTCCTCACAAGTACATGACTAATCTAGTATCAATCCTCATTTATAATTCCAGTAACTGCATCTGTTTACGCCTGTTCGAAGCTATTTAACAATGTTCGTTATTATGTCAGATTGATGTTCCGTCAAAAGCGCCGTTTAGTTTGAGGTAGACAATTTAGATACAGCAACGATATTGCGTTCTCCAAAATGAAGGCGCTGAAGAATAGCCTACTTGAGTAAGACCTGTAGTTGGCTCCGTTGGATAACAAACGGCAATCTATACCAAGTCTGTCTCTAAACAACTAAGTCTAGGAACAACTGGAACGTTTCTACGATATTCAAGACATTAGATTCCGTTATCTAAGATTTTATTATCATAATTAATAACATATAAGAGTGTTCGTATGGTAAATTACCATATGCTAATAACACTTGAATGTAAATCCATACCGGCTACCATCGGATTTTTTTTTTTTTTTTTCAAAGTAATGTTTAATTTACTAAAGAGCTTTTTTCACCGTCATTTCTTGACTTCTAATTTTAATTGTTTAAATATTTATAATTTTCTTATATCTGAAGCTAATTTAGTATTATCCAATATATGTATTATCATAATTTTCTTAATCTTGTATTATAACAAAAATATTAAGATAAAAAGGTAAGTGCTACTTTTTAAAAATTATACTACACAAATTTTGTTCAACCATAACAATACTTTCAAATATATAGGGTGAGTATTTAGTCAGTTAACCACTAACTTGTCTCCACAGTTTATAAAAGATTTGATTTTTGAATATGCCATTAAATTAATACTAGCCCACACTACATTTAAAGTCTGTCAATGTTATCGTGTGTTATTAATGGTCACTGTGTAACTATGTGATCCATTGTTTGGATAGACTCCTAGCAATTACATGACTGATCTAGTGTCAACCCCCATTTATATTTTCTAGTAGTTACAGTACATCCACCCTCGCCAGCTGGAAGTTATTTAACAGTGTCCATTCCGTACGAGGGAGGTTCATCCCACCTACAGGTATTGACGGATCAATATTAAGGAACTTATTTCGTCCACCAAAACTGTTCCACACTATAGTCCAGCTGGAATTGGGCGAGGAATGTTATCTACTGAACTAAAGAGCAGTGCGTAGAGGTGGGTTTCTATATTTTAAGCGACCGTTTTTGCGTGGGAGATCCTGGGTAATGGAGAGGTGTGGGGCACTCAAGATCTTTAATTAGTGCCTGCTGACATCTTTTCTCTGTCGGTAGGATCAAGACGTTAATGTTCCTACAGATTCACGTATAGTAGTATTAACCTACTCTTACACGTACAGTGGTATTGACCCACCCTTTCACGTTCAGTGCTATTGAACCACTCCTACACGTACAGTGGTATTGACCCACCCACCCACCCCTACACGTATAGTGGTATTGATACTACTGTATGTGTATGGATGGGTGAGTGGGTCAGTACCACTGTACATGTATGGGTGGGCGGGTGAGTCAGTACCACTGTAGACTACGTGTATTTCAATACAACTGTACGTGTAGGGGTGGGTTGGTGGGTCAATACTACTGTACGTGTATGGATCGGTGGGTGGGTCAATATCACTGTACGTGTATGGTGGGTCAATACCACTGTATATGTATGGGTGGGCGGGTGGGTCAATACCACTGTATGTGTGTGGGCGGGTGGGTCACTACCATTGTACATGTATGGATGGGTGGGTGGGTCAGTACCACTGTACGTGTATGGGTGGGCGGGTGTGTCAGTACCACTGTACGTGTATGGATGGGTGGGCGGGTGTGTCAGTACCACTGTACGTGTAGGGGTGGGCGGGTGTGTCAGTACCACTGTACGTGTATGGGTTGTGTGTTGTATGACTCACAGAATAAGCACTATTATACTACAACACCCAAACCTCTCCTCAGTTTCAAGCAAAATAAGTGTGAAAATGTTTGAAAGAGTGTTGGTGTTTGCTCCTTCTTTACCAGGTACTTCGGCACCGGTTGAGTGGGGTTTTTTCATTTATGAAATATGTCTAGCTACCCGATTTGAACTGACTGTTAGTAGAGTAGTAGAGCAGGTCAAAGCTGTTTTGATCATCAAAGTTAACAGTGATATGTCAAGTACTGAATTTTTTAAGTTATTAAAAAGTTCTTTTTACAAAAGTAATTTCTTCAGAAAAATATGACTAGTACAAGTGATGCCTAAAAATGTTCAATGCCAATTTATTGAGTTTTGTCAACTTAACTTAAACTTTATGAATGACTTTTAAAAAGTATTGTTTGTTAAAATAGTATTACTCTTAAATATCAAATTAAAATATAGTTGTAGTATTAATTATATAACGTGTTTATATTTGTCATTCTACAAACAAATTATTTGGCAAAGTGATAAATAAAAAGCTAAATATTACATAGTTTGTATTAATACAACAAAAAAATATAAATGAATATCAACAATAATCACATAAAAATTTCATCCGCCTTCATAGTTTGAGCAACTTTTTAGCCACCATTCCTGACATAAAGAACACTAGATCCTGTCTTCTTCTGGTAGATCAGAGTGACTACCTGAACAAGACAGGTCACCTGTCACAGGCTGGACAGGTGACCTTCTCTTTTGATGAGCACGCTTAGTCCTTCTTCTTTCTTAACCCAGTGTTAAAGTTTGGTCTAGGAAAGATGGCAGAGGTGAACTTTTTTTTTGCTAGGATTGGCTTACTTTCTCTTTTTTAAAGCGTTTCTCTTCCGTTTCTTTCTTTTCATTTTCTATGGCCTCAAGCATAGTAAGCTTGTTAATATCTCTGACTTTTGCTTTTTGACTTGAGGAAGCGTGATGTCTTCTGGAGAAACCCATAGGTTTTTTGTCAAATGAGTTGAAGAAGATGGTTCATTCTGCGTTTGTGTTTGCGGTATCTCACCTTCATCTTCTGTTTACTTCACATCAGCTGATGCTCGCAGTGTTTTCATTTTAAGATGTGTTTCAATATCTCTCTCTGTTTGGATATATTTTCTTCTCTAGTTGCTTCACATGGAAACCCTTGATCACTCATTGAGCTGGGAAGGAAGTCATCTCCATTGAATTTGTGTTAATTTACAGTCTTTAAATCCATTGTGGCAGCTTTTTGCTACGCTTCACCGAATAGTTCTGAAATTTTAAATTAAGTTATACTCGACCGGGGTGTTTTACCATCCATTTGTCGTATGTCTGAGCAAGAAATTCTTCAGTGGTTTGAAGAAAGATATGTCCAGAGGTTGATATTTGTTGCTGCTGTGTGGAGGAATTGTCAACAGTAACTGTCTCTGCTAAAGTTTACAACGTTAATGCTAATATGAGATGATGGTTATCCCTAACCAGGAGCACCGGGTTGTTCTTTGTTGAATGAACGTGTCTTAGAAAGTGCTTTACCCATTCTGGAATATTTCCCAGAATTTTTGGCACCGTAATAATTCCCGATTCGTCCATGTTGAAAATTCTGGATAGGGAAACATATGTTTGCTCATAAACTTTTCTAGATTAAGAAAAAATTTGTCAACAAGATTTTTATTAAAACCCATGACACGAGCAAGACTTGTTTTGTAGGGTGCACGAAGAAACTTTTCACCCACTCTTTTCCAGCCATTTTGAGATCTTTATCAAAGTAGTGACTAACTTGATTTGTTTCTGCAGATTCAAATGCTAAAATTTTCGAAAACCCTTGAATGTGAAGCCGTAAAAATGGGATTCCAAACTGATTACTTGTTGTTCCAGTTGCTTTTCTTGTTCACTTGTGAATACTGGAACGAATCTTCCGAGCTTGGTAACTCCAGTTCCCTGAAACAGCACACGAATACTTAAAATATATTTTATATACGTAAATAAATTAAAGAGTTTTAGTTCATAGACTATATGTTTTTATTATAATATTAACGTGTTATTAACCTAAACTAAACAATTAAGAATTTAATATCTGTATATTTGTTGTAAAATGCATGGGACAAGTTCATATTCTATTCATTACGAACTGTTGTCGTATCTGTACAGGTTACGTTCCCTGCATGGTTAAACAGTTGAAAAGTTACGACTTCAGTTTGAATCCTAGTGGCAAACTGGATTCAACGGAGTTGGGGCTCAATGACTGACCACACATCCACTGCCCGCAGCCACGAGGTAGTTGAGGGATCAGTCAAGTCTGTCTAAAGATAGTGGATCAATCCATAGTCCTGTAATAAGTAAATGGGCCTATATAAATATGAAAACATTTTGATTTCATTTAACCGTCAGAAACTACTTACTAGCCAATCGCCATCAGACAGAAACTCATTTTCTTCTGAAAAATTACTATATATCATCTAACTTTTTCTTTGATATATATCCCACAGATCATAAAGTTAAAAAATGTATTGGTCACAAGATCGAATGATCACGCACAGATAAATGTTATAATAATACAGGGTCGAACCCATTGCCTCAACTTAGTCTGTTACGTGCTATAGAGAAGTAGTACAGTATTGGGAACTCGAAGAGATAGGTAACACACTTTACGGCTGCCTTTACAACGTTTCAGACGTATAAACTTTCCACAGATAAGGAAACATAGGTCGCGTTCAATAGTGAGCCAAATGTGTGTCGAGTACTTTTGACAGGCATATGGAAGGGCTTGCACCTAGACAATTACTTCCTTATTCCCCCCCCCCCAAATACTCAATAATATATGTAGTAATTTGTACTATAGATTTATAACGACATACTTTAGTTTGTAATCTGTCTATAACTGCCTCTGAAGTACTAACTGTGCCGTAAACAACTGCCATAAAAAGCAACCTCAGTTTCTTTATCTCTTTAGTATTTCCAGTCCAGTCTGTAATATCTGTTATCTATTTACAATATCAAATTAGAGCCATTCTTCACTTCAAGCCTCTGTGGTGTCTCTGTGGCTAAGGCTTCGGATTGCGGAGGGTATGGTCTAAGGTTCAAATCCCCAACTGAGGTAGCGATGAGTACTTCACTCTTTGAATAAAGTTCACGTACATGCCTACAGGCATGTGTGAACCTTTTTTAAGAAACAAAACAAAGCATACTTACCGAAAGGTAAAGAATTAGTGCAGTGAAATCTCCACAGCGTCGTCCTGTTTTGTAAATAACATGTGAGAGACAAGAGCCCCAATCAAAGTATTTTCAAAGTAATCAACTCATATCCCGTCAACTCATTTTGGAAATGTTTAGTACTCCACTTTCCACTTTATCGAGTATCTGCTAAACGCTTTCTTATCTAAATGCGTAGTACATAGTCAAGTCGTATACATCGTACTTTGAGGGGAATTCGAAACGTAATGAAAACATACAAAGAAAATTTTATTTTGAAAATTAGTAATACTGTTTAACTTTTGAAATAATAAATCACCTTCAAAATATTCCAGTGATAAGAAATAACATTTATTGATTCCTATTTTTGGTAAAAGACAACAGTCAAAAAGCCCTGAATCCATGTGGTCATGCTTAAATTAACGAGGACAACTTAGCTGTCAAAGAGGTAAAGAAAGGAAAGAGACCTTGGCAGGAAAACCCACGAGTGTCCGACTTGGCGGGAAGTTGGCCTGGTTAGACTCCAGCAAAGTTGCGCCATCCCAGCAGGTAGGTTGGTACCCCTGAGAACGGGCCATGACTCATGAAGGCGCAGTCATCGACGGAAATTGGATTAATGTGGGCTCTGGTCGAACGAAATGTGTAACTTTCCACGATCACCTACCAATTTAAAGTTGCAAGAGCTGATAATAATTACGGTCAGTCATTGAATTTAATAAAAAGTGTAAATAGTCCAAATTATCCGATTATTATTATTCATTATTCATTAGTAGAATGCCGATCGTCAATATATGGGTGAATGAGTGTGTTGAAAGTAGATGAACAAGTGTTGTCATTGTTATTAATTAAGGTCGATTGTTCCTTAGAAAGATCTATTTATTAATAAGCCCAATAGCCAGGGCAACTAAAGGGACCTGCAGCTTTACGTGAAATCCGAACCACGTACTATTGGTCTAATTTTCAGTTAAGCCTGTTCTCTTCCATACACAACATCTGAAACTTGACTACCACTGTACGTGTATAGGTTGGCGGGTGAGTCAATGAATGCAATTGTACGTGTATGGGGACGGGGTTGCCGTTTGGATCTAAAACATTACAAAGGACCAAATGCATAGCCAGTTCACAGAACAATAGTTCCTTCAGTGCCCTTGGACACCAGCTTTGTCACAATCGAGGAAGTCCTCAAATTGTTAAAGGCTCCTTCTAAGTCCAGGAACACTGTCAACGCAATCTCCTTAAGGGAAATCGCTTGATTACATTATTAATAATGTAAATGTAAACGGACACCTCAGACATCTCTAGTAATGTCCACGTCGATGACAACCATTGAGCGGACGCCGAGTCGATGTTACGAGGACCAAGCATAATATATCGCCTACAATCTCCACAACACTTTGTCCACAACTAGCTGGATTACAGCACTGCGCCACCAGTGCTGACATAAATTGTGCTGACATTAATTTACTACTCGAATTCTATCTAATCTTTAGCTGCCACTCGTTCAAATAACTAATGTAGAAATTTAAACGAATGATTACAATACATGTATATCTTGAAGTACAGCATAAAATGAATTTAATTTTAGGAACACTGTTAATATATGAGAAAAATATGTGTATTTTTTAAAATGTCTATATTCTCTTATTTTACAATACATTATGAGATAACAATAATACATAAAAATAATCTTAATAGTAATTATCTTAGTGAAGTTATGAACTAGTTAATTAAACTGTTTTAGTGATTTTGTTGAATAGAATGTTCTTAAGAAAGTGCAATATACTTATGGGATACCTAAACAATTAAAATTAAAACATGTTTAATAACTATTAGGTATAAAACAAATCCTGTGATAAGACTGATATGTGACATTCACATTTTGGCATTATAATAATGGAGGTAAAATACTGTGGAAAATATTGGCAAGCAAATGTGCAAATGTATGTTCAGATATGCTGAAATAAACAAATGGATACGCGTAACCCAATAAGAACATAAAATGGTGTCACAGCTAAACGAATCTGTCAATCAACAATTGTTTGCAGAAAATTCTCGCGATAGGTTGTCAAATACAAAATATCTTCCAGCAGAATTCGCCTCAGATGCACATTTCCTTTAAAAAAAACTTGTCAGTTTAAGTTTTATGATGGTAAGTAATGCATTCTGAGACACCTAGAATACAAGAACACGTCTAGCAGATATCCTCAGCTTGTCAAAATCACTATGTCAAATATAAAATACACCTTCCTGTATTAAAAAAGAGTGGAACTGTCATAAAAGTTTTCATTATTTTTACGAATCAGAATGTGCATTTTTGGATATTTTGTTAATAATTATGAAGAAGTGTTAATTAATTGTTATATTATACGTATTAATCAAAAATAATGTACTATACATTCTTTTAAATTGTATAACAATCAGTTTAACTTATTTGGGCGAATAGTAATTTATGAATTATTTACTTTAATCTCGCATTTATCATTTATTCTGTTGAGTAAAAGGGGCTATTTTTCATGTGCTATTTCCAATATACAGGGTGGAAACTCTTTTACAACAACACTATTTTTTCCAAAGAAAATTTGATAGTTTAATCTTCTTGAATAATTGTGTTCTATAAAGTGTATTTTTTAATCAGAATAATATACTTAAAACCGTTAAATAGTGGAGAAATAATATCGTTAAAATTAGTTACTTTTAAATTCAAATGAACACTACTCTGGACAGGATAAGTCCAGAGTCCGAAGTTTAGTTTGCGGCAATTAATTTCTCTTGAATAGACCTTTCATTTGATACCAAACTCGATCTAGGCTTACGTTGAAAATTTTAAATCTAGGCTTACGTATAGACCTTTCATTTTATACCAAACTCGATCTAGGCTTACGTTGAAAACTTTAAATTTAGGCTTACGTTACTTTTAAATTCAAATGAACGCTACTCTTGAAAGGATAAGTCCAGAGTCCAAAGTCCAGTTTGCGGCAATTAATTTCTCTTGAATAGACCTTTCATTTCATACCAAACTCGACCTTGGCTAACATTGGAAATTTTCGTTCAACTCCTCGTGGGCCGTCCCCCTTAAAATATGAGAAGTCTCTAATAGCTTCAAAAAGTATTTTCTTTGTAACCATGATTATGTATAAGATTTCTCTTTCACAAGTGAAGTCATACAAAATGTGTGAGAGCGTTTCCATATTTTTTCCACCCTGTATATTAATATCCTTCAACTATAGGGAATATTTTTGAATTTTTTTTACGGTAGCTTACATATAATTGATGTATCTAAATGTTACAAAATGGACTAATGGGGAAAAGTTTCATGTAACTAAAAATATACACCTTCTATGAACCCAAAACTTCCAACACAGCCTATAGATCAGCCTATAGATCAAGTCTATAGATAATTATTGTTTAGTCAACAATAGTCAATCAGTATAGTTACTTAATAATACATAGGATTTCATAGGCCAGCTACTAAACTATTTTTTTCTAGATAAATACAAATTATTTTAAAACAATAAAATCTGCAGTACAAAGTACTTGTGTCTTGGTGTTTAAATATTGATCTCGCCCTCATCGCCCATTTAATTGTATATCAACCTCTCATACTTGTGTACTTTTAAGCCACAAGAGGTACAATATGTACGGAATCAGGATATGTTCCGTACATATTGTAAAATATGTATATACAATATTGGACGGAATCAGGAACAACGCTGTAGTATGCCTGACTTGAACGTCGGCTCAGTTTCTTAAGTTTCTTAGGTCTTAGACAAGTTGCACATTGTCTAATGACTCAATAGTGAAGTCCCAAAGTGATCTCACCTGTTCCTCAATTGTGCAATTATTGTCACTTTCCCTACAGCCTTCCGGCCGATAAGGTATCCGGTGACGTCATGGGCCGACCAACGGACAGAGAGCACCCAAGTGTTTGTAAACACGATAGGGCCTACCAGTGTGGCAGAGCGAGACCTTGGCCCCCTTCCTCCACGCAGATCCGCGCTTCCTTTTGTGATCCAATACTAAAACTGGATGACCCCTGTGAAACATAAACAAATAATCCACGCGTCCACCTACAAGGACTATATGGCTGGAATATATTATAGAATATGATACTACAAATGTCACAGGTTATGTGTTGTTGAAGTGTGCATTTGTTTATGGTGTAGACTATGGTACTCGTTTTGAAACAGGTGTGATACTAAATATAAAATTTAGAGTTTAATAAATGAAATTCTTATACCGCATTACTTATATGGCTGTTGGAAAATTAAATTAAACTATAAACAACCCTCATATTTTTGTAATGGGTTATATTTTCCACATTTGAGGCTATTTTTGCACCCCAAAAACTAAAGGTTTTGACACAAGATATTATTTTAAACAAAGCCCAGGCCCATAAACAAGATAATAGTTTATACTCTAATTGTGGTAGAAATGCATTTTTATACAGGTCAGTCATTCCCACGCAGTCGGACTAGCCTTTGGTGTGGGATTTTGAAGCACGGCTCTTTCTAAAGAAAAGTTTCTTTTGATTGTAACAAACAAAGAGTGCACTGAACCTCGATCACATCCAATAAATATTTAACTAAGAATGACGATCAGCGTCGTAAATATAATAAGGCATTTTCAAAATATCTATCAAATTGAGACAAATGGCTTATTTGCTTTAAAATATTTTAAGTAGAGTTAATCGAACTAACTACTTTTTAAACTTTCATTTTACACCTGAAATAAAGTAAAATTAGTCGTTTTCATTGAAAAATCAAATATTTTGTAGACCAATTTTTAGCCTATACACTAAAATATCATAACTTATGATCGGGTTAAATTTTTAATTATGTTAAATTACAGTACATTGTATGATGATAAACAGTAAGTTTTATAAGAAGAATATCACATGTACCGGCATAAATATTATGTGCTAAGTTATAGAAATTGTGTACATAATATTTTATTATTATTGTTCTACAAAAACTGGCATATTTTTTAATTTACTAAGCCTTTTATATGGCATAACAATTTGAAATGTTGAATTAAAATACATAAATTTGGAGTGTTCTTCTTTGTATTTTAAATTAATTTAATTTAATTAATTTGCAGGTAAAACTTAATTGTTTGGAGATAAATGAAAACATCAATATAAATTAAACGCAATAGCTAAATATTTGCTTATGTATTTTAAAATCATAACTGATAATTATAAATTCAGTTATTTGATTTAAAAGTACAAGTCCGTAACTAATAATTAAAACATTTTTTGGTAGTAACAGAAAATACTTTTAAAATACAATTTTCTAGTATTATGAAATATTTAAAAAAATTCATTTTAAGAATAAGATATTTGGAATAAAATGGTTTTTGAACCGGAATGTTTAAAAATGTTTATGAGAATAAAAAAACCACATTCCGTTTTTGACTATTATGACATTTTTCGATAATTTTTGTAGCCACTTTTCAAAATATTTGATATTTTTTGACATTTTCCTGACTTTCAATATTTCATGTTTTTTTTAATTGTCACGAATTTTTATAACTTTTATTTTCAGACTTTATATTTTCGCCTTTTTTCAGATTTGTCGTTACTAATGGTTTCGTAAAATAAATACCAGTGCAGAAAGCACATTGTAACGATTAAGCAGTCTTTTTGATTTTTTTTCTAAACACATTTTAAATAAATCCGTTAAAAATTCCTTCAAACTAAGTACTTTGTTTTTATTCTTAGATATACCTCTTAATCATTAAGGTTTAGATTCTTTAGGATGAAACGAATGTACGAAATAATAAAAAAAATGCATTTCCAGCAAAAGGTGTTAACATTGATAAAAATAACTCCTTCAACAATCGGCAGATACTGGTTTTATTTAAGTTTGCACAACAGTTTAAATTTGTATTTGTTTTTTTTCCTCATACAAAAAACGTTCATCAGCCATCAAACAAATGGAGTTCAATTGAGGAGAAGGGGTCCACCAGTTAAATCATCATTGCGTTGAATAGATGGGAGGGCCATTGGTTTCGTGATTGCAGAGTGAGTCAGAGCACCAATTAGTTGAAGTTGCTATATAATACATAGGGTGGGTGGGAGGAACGTCGAAAGGAGTCTGATCATCATTACCAGCCAGCATACATGCTGTATTTCATTTGAATATCTGCCACATTACAGTGATTCATCTTGATTTAGTTATTCTAGGAACTTCTTCAAACGATTTATAACATTCTATTACGCAAGCTAAACATTCACTTTATATTCCATGTAAATGTCCACTTAACCGCCTAAAGTACTTCGTACATTTCATGGCCCAGCATGCAATGAATATGTAACATACCGTCCAAACAGCCGAAACAAAAACTACCTCGAAGGTCCTCTAGAACAGCTGTCACCTAGAACATCAAGTGGACAGTTCCGGAACCTGTGTCGCCAACCGAGTAGATAGGCAGTCTGCCAGGGCCTTGAGGACGAACACTGCACAAAGGACTCCTCGAATGTACTTTTCGTAGGATGTGTGTCAGAGGAAGTCTAGGGGTCACTACAATATGATCATGTCTGATATCCAATGGGGAGACCTTGAGCGAGGTCACGCTTCTAGATTATACGGTAGCGAAGTGTAATTTACTAATTTCTATACATTAAAAAATTCATATAAAATCAAAACATATTTATTAAAAAAACACCCAGTTATACAACTTCATAACAGCGACACAATTTTTTTTTACAGAAAATGGATTAAATAATAAAACAATACAATTGCATAACTACTTATTATTTACACTTATATCCTAACATTGGTATAAGCATGAGAGATAATCCCTAACGTATTTTTATGGAATACATAAACGCACTTAAATAATTGCTTTGTATATTCCTTGGCCGGATTTAAGTATGTACGATGAGTTGCTCAAACAGTCCGTCTATTACATGAAGTATGCATTTTCAAATTCCTTCGGAAAAGTATACTTTCTCTTCATACTATTACAGCTTCTAATTACTAAATTATTTAAAATTACAGTACGACTGAAAACGCAGACTATACCCACCCAGTGGGTTATGAACGGAGATGTGCACTGTGTTTTGTGGGCTGGAATTGTCAGAGAGTTTAATTAACTCGGTATCAACTTTACCAAGTGTTATATAAATCCTAACCAAACGTGGTGTATAACGACTCGTTGGATATATATCTCGTATGGTTTTTTTTGTCAGACACTTTTTTTCTTTTCTTTTTTTTTTACTATGTAAAAGCTGAGTTTTATACTTGGACAAAACGTCCAAAGTCATTGCACTATAATAAAAATTAAAATAAATAAGTGATCTCCTGTCACAAAGCTAAATCCAAACCATCAAGCCATTTCAGACCTGCCTCAGTGATTTTATTTATGCTAGCTAATCCCGCCGTAAAACAGCGCAAGGATCGCTCTAAAACAATGTGATCCATTGTTTGGATGAATTCCCCGCATCACATGACTGATCTACTGTCAATCTCCATTTGTAATTCCAGTAGTTACATCTGCCCACTCCAGTTCGGAACCGATTCAAAAACGGCCACTCTCAACGAGGAAGTTGTGATTGTTGGACTGATGACCAGAACGGTCTCATCCCAGAAGTAAAACCCCAACTTAAAGTTCCATGATGTCAAAAAGCAAAGATCGTGATGGTGGTAACATTTGAGTGGCACCTTTTGAAGGGGGCGATCACCCTTCGATAATTTAGATAGTTAACTTCCCGGACCTGGACTGACCATCTATCCTTCTAATAAAACCTTGGTTTTTTTTTTTTTTTTTTTTTTTTTCTATAAACCTATTCGAACTACAGTATAATAAATAAGTATACGATACTTTTTATTAAATTAAAGTTGTGACATAGGAAAATAAGTTAACAAATGAATATTTGGAAAGAAGTTTAATTTGGTAATTTATATTTTGAAACCAGCTATTGAATTTTAAAAAGCAAATTTAATTATTCAATATCAGTGGTTTTAAGATCATCATTATGAATAAGACACCCACAGAAATCATTTTAGTGTGTAGTTAGGCTTGATAGTGACCTTCAAAGGTCAACCTTAGCCTTTCCTGAAGATCACACTCCGCGTGGGTGGATACACTCGGGGACACCGGTGGGATTGAAGGAACTATTCCATTACCATTACCGTGCAATTATTTATGCCAAGTGGTTTCTTGGAGTACTTCCTCATTTTTGGCAGTCCTCACGCAAATATTGTGTCCATGTTTTCCTTGTCTCTTCATTGTACGAACCTAAACCACATGTACAGTAACTGTGTACACAAAAAGTGATATTGCAGACCACTATGGTCCACTTAAACAAGTATAATTCTTTAATAGGTCAATATAACAATTTAAGATACAAACATGTAATTTGATTATGTATTTTTGGAAAGCGTTCTCAATACACAGAACATGATCACTTTAATGTCTTATATTCTAACCTTATTGTTAAAATTTGTATTTTATGATATGATTTTTTAAGCTTAAAATAACATGTTACAATTTATTCTGATGAAATTTTAATTCTGAAATGGAATCATGTACGTTGTAATTCTGATATTAAATTTTAACTTGTGAGAATTTTTGTTTGTTTATTAATTTTTTTACACACAAAAGAAAACTCTACGTAATTGAATTTATCTGTGTTGCCGCCATTTTAAAAATTCATTTAATTGCTTCAATCCACCCTACACTTTATGGTAGAAATACAAAGTACGAAATATTTGTACATATATTTTTTTATAAACTCAACATTTATATGCTAGAGAAGTTTGAGATTTTAAAATTTCCTTGACTGAGGTAAACGTAATTTATAACTTAGACACCTTGAACGAACAAAAACATTACTTAAACGAATAAATATTATAACCCGCTAAGAAAAAGCGGTACAATAAACTATACAAATCTTCAAACTCTTAAAAAATATCAATTTTTTTAAAATCATGACTAATACATATTGTTGATGCATTCACCGCCGTCAAAAGCTAATTTAGTTTTCCAGTCAACTGATGATTGAATGATTACAACTTGATGGTTTAACAACTATCATTAATATTCTATTTTATATTTATTCTAGGTTATTGTAAGGTACAATTAGACTGGCACCTCTTGTGGGGTGCGTCAAAGGAAGTTTCTTCAGTCCAGAGTTGACTTATTACCTCACTCAAGACAAAACCAATATTTTGGTTGACAACATTTGTCACTCTTCCTTCCCGCCAGTACAAGTACGGTGGTATTGACCCACCCACCCACCCATATACGTACGGTCGTATTGACTGCTTTCCCGCCAGTATGGTACTACAAGCAGACTGGCACCTCGTGTGAGGCGCGTCAAAGGAAGTCACTCAGCCCAGAGTTGAGTGGTTGTCTTTCTCAAGGCAAACCCAATATTTTGGTTCACAACATTTGTCACTCTTTCTTCTCGCCAGTCAGTGTTGTGGTACTAGACTGACAACTCATGTGGAGCGCGTTAAAGGAAGTTACTTCAGTTCAGAGTTGACTTATTGACTCACTCTAGGCAAAACAAATATTTTTGCTGCTAATATATGTCACTTCTCCTTCTCTCAAGTCAGTGCTGTGGTACAAGTAGACTGGCACCTCATGTGAGGGCGTCAAAGGAAGTCACTCAGTCCAGAGTTGAGTGATTGTCTTACTCAAGGCAAAACCAATATTTTGGTTGACCACATTTGTCACTCTTACTTCCCGCCAGTCACTGTGGTACTACAAGTAGACTGGCACCTTATATGAGGCGTGTCAAAGGAAGTCACTCAGCCCAGAGTTGAGTGATTGTCTTACTCAAGGCAAAACCAATATTTTGGTTGACAACATTTGTCACTCTTACTTCTCGCCAGTCAGTGTTGTGGTACTAGACTGACAACTCATGTGGAGTGCGTCAAAAGAAGTTACTTCAGTTCAGAGTTGACTTATTGCCTCACTCAAGGCAAAACCAATATTAAGGCTGACAAAATTTGTCACTCTTCCTTCTCGCCAGTCGGTGTTGTGGTACAAGTAGACTGGCACCTCATGCGAGGCGCGTCAAAGGAAGTTACTTCAGTTCAGAGTTGACTTATTGCCTCACTCAAGGCAAAACCAATATTTAGGCTGACAACATTTGTCACTCTTCCTTCCCGCCAGTCAGTGTGGTTTTACCGCCGTCGACCCTTGACCACAATTCATCTCTACTGGCACTACTTATTTCTTTTTCACGTAATCTAGCATGTTAATTGACAGTGCAAACAAGTGATCACATACAAGAAAAGTTCAATTTAGTAAAGGGAGTGTCTACTACATATAATTTAGTCATTGGTTCCCATAAAACACTTTTAACGTAGACCAATGAAACTCATAGAAGAAAATCCACATAAATTGTGACTGATGTTGTAGCTTTTAATCAAAAAGCTAACCTAACCTATAAAAGGACTTCTATTACCAGCCATTGAATGAAGTATATCCTCAATATTTTTTAGATATTAAATCATATGATTTTAATATTCCTATTTAATTCATCAAACTGAAGATTAGTTAGGGGGAAAACCGCTGCTATAGAGATGGAACTAGAATATATACCAGGTTTTGAAATTAGTAAATTTCTTGTAAATGAACAGTATTTCGTTATTAATTAAAATTAAAACCAAGTTAACACTTGTGTTGTTTAGTTCTAGTACTACAACCGTTAGAGTATATGGAAAAAACTATGAAGCTGAACAAAAAAATATGTGCAACGAATGTTGTATGGCACAAAATATTGTTCATGAAATTTGGTGGAATACATTTTAAAACATTTGAATGCGAGCGCTGCGAATATTTACACAAATCAGACTTATGCATAGCAGGTGAATACTAACTAACAAAGTAATGTCAACCGAACATTCGTGCAGGTGCGAAATGTGTTATGATAATTCGGTATTCGAATTTTATGGTACAAATAACTTCATATGCTAAAGCTTTTTCTTTAGTACAGAACACTGTCTAAGGGATTTAACGGTTAACAGATCATGTACTAAAAACAAAATGTTTCTTGTTTAATTAAAAAAAATAAAATCCCATAAACTAAACGTTTGTAATATTGACCCACCTTCCTCCATTACACGTTCTATAGTGATGACCCACCCATCTAACTATACCCGTTCGGTGATATTGACCAATCCCTCTCTACCCTACACGTGCTGTAAGGATAACCCTCCCACCTAATCTTACACGTACGGTGATTTTGATCCACCCTCCCTTCATTCCACATACTTCAGTGATGACCCACCCATCTAACCATACACGTACAGACCATTGACCTATCCCTCTCTACCCTAGACGTAATGATGACCTACCCTAACACGTTCAGTGATATTGACCCACCTTCCTCCATTACAAGTGTTGAGGTGATGACCCACCCACCTAACCATACACGTTCGATATTGACTCCCTCCATTAGACGTACTAC
Organism: Stictocephala bisonia; assembly: GCA_035578905.1. Classification (NCBI taxonomy): domain Eukaryota; kingdom Metazoa; phylum Arthropoda; class Insecta; order Hemiptera; family Membracidae; genus Stictocephala; species Stictocephala bisonia. The sequence continues at coordinate 1,032,816 of JAQJVL010000144.1, forward strand.
AGTGAAGACCCACCCCCACCTACCCAAACATATTCGGGATATTGACCTACCCTCTCTCCCTTTAAACGTACTTTAGTGATTACTTACCTACCTACCCATACACGTTCGATGGTATTGACCCACTATTCCTCCACTCACTCGACTACACGTACTTTAGGGATCAACCACCCACCTACGGTGATATTGACCTACCTGCCCAGCCATACACGTACGATAATAAAATATTGTATGCATATTTTTGAGATAACTGAAAGCTTATATCTCCATAATAAATCTGGAACACTGGAAATGTAGGTGGGCAATTATAGGTATGAATTGCAACTTGCTTTGGTAATTATGATTCTACAATTTGACCTTTGGAGAACGTCCAATAGGTCAGTGAACAGCTTGGAGTCCGCAGTCGGTTCAGGAATAACAAACGACGAGGAAGAGCTGCCGTGGTAAGTGTGAGCTCGTGTTGGCGAGTCGAAGTCTACCACCTAAGTAGATATATGATGAGTTCAACATAACCTAAAATCACGTATGTGGTAAATTATATAATACAGAAGTTTTTTACTCAATATTTTAATTAAAAAAAATGATTTACTACTAATATTAAAAACTTATGTATTTGTTTGTATTTAACGATGTTGTGCATCGTACGGTTCCAGTTAAAATTGATCCAATCTCAATATTATATAATTTTTATGTTTATTCTTGTTTATTTTATATTATAATGCACTGTTGAATTTTGTAATAATAATATTTATTGCCTTGAACATGTAAAATGCAAATAAATTCATAATCAAAACTATGGAAGACGGTATTTCTGTTTTACACAAATATTTTTCGATAATATAAGCCCTAAGGTTATGAATAAAAACATATTTAATGATTCCACGAATTTGTATTTTTAAAGAACCCATTTTAACCTGTTATGGTATAGTTAAATTACTAGAGGCATAGTTAAATTTGCATGCCAACCCCCTCCCTCGCTGCGCTCGTTACACCTCGGTCTTCGACCTCGGCATACGAAGTCTGACAACAAATACTTGTGGTTAAACTATATTAATTAAAATCATAATATAGTATGTACATTTATTTCTAGTAGCTCACAAATCGAACTTGAGTTTTAACCTATTTACAGTTTAAATACCAATACCCAATGTTATTACTAAGATTAGGATCTATTATCCTTCTCAATATTATAAACATCGCTGTTTACATTCTAACAGCTGTTAAAATTACGTATACATTATTGTTTACATTTGAACAGCTGTTACATTTTGACTAATTTAAATATCTCTCTATGTTATTCTCATGGCCAAAAATCGTACTTTGAGGGCTTCCTGTGCCCTTCAGTATAAAAATATTGAACGATTGAAACCTTATTGCACAACTACGAAAGAGGCAAATCGTTTGACACCTTAATCGTTAAAATTGCTGAAGGAATAAAGAAGTAGTTGCGTTGACAAAAAATGGCTTCACGTACATAAGGATATTACAAAATGTAATATAAACTGATGCCGCTAGACAGGAGAAAATGAGTTGATTAAAACTTTTAATTTCTGAAATTAATACATATTTTATTTAAAACTCCCATAATGACACCGATTCCTAAACACGAGGCTGGTAAAGACATAATACAAAGTTATACCAGGAAATATTTAAATAACAATCTTGTCTTAAAAGCCAGATCACGATGCCATTGATTCGTAACTTTAAATTCGTAAAAATGCTTCGAAGTTTTTAAAATTTAAATTTATAATTCCTACGGAGAAATCCAATGAATATTCTTCATTCGCTACTAACTTATGCATAGTTCAATGGTGATCGGAAAATCTCAATACTCGTTATTTTTGTATTTCTATATTCAAAAACCATAATTTTATGAAACAATAAATTCACCATAAAATATTGCATAAGTATCAATTATGAAGATAACAACTAAGTAAAGTTATGTACCTTGGGGAGATTTCCAAGGTAGATAACAAACAGCCGTGTTTATAGGGGAGATTTCCTAGGTATGTCATCAACAGCCGTGTATGTAGGGGAGAATTTCAAGGTATGTCACCAACAGACGTGTTTATAGGGAAAATTACCGAGGTATGTCATCAACAGCCGTGTATGTAAGGGAGAATTCCAAGGTATGGCACCAACAGACGTGTTTATAGGGGAGATTTCCAAGGTATATAACTAACAGCCGTGTTTATAAGGGAGAATTCCAAGGTATATAACTAACAGCCGTGTTTATAAGGGAGAATTCCAAGGTATATAACTAACAACCGTGTTTATAAGGGAGAATTCCAAGGTATATAACTAACAACCGTGTTTATAAGGGAGAATCCCAAGGTATATAACTAACAACCGTGTTTATAAGGGAGAATTCCAAGGTATATAACTAACAACCGTGTTTATAAGGGAGAATTCCAAGGTATATAACTAACAACCGTGTTTATAAGGGAGAATCACAAGGTATATAACTAACAGCCGTGTTTATAGGGGATATTTCCAAGGTATATAACTAACAACCCTGCTTATAGGGGAGATTTCCGAGCTATGTCATCAACAGCCGTGTTTCTAGAGGAGATTTTCAAGCTATGTCATCAACAGTCATGTTTGTAGGGGATAATTCCAAGGTATATAACTAATAACCGTGTTTATAAGGGAGAATTCCAAGGTATATAACTAACAACCGGTTTATGAGGGAGAATTCCATGGTATATAACTAACAACCGTGTTTATAAAGGAGAATTCCAAGGTATATAACTAACAACCGTGTTTATAAGGGAGAATTCCAAGGTATATAACTAACAACCGTGTTTATAAGGGAGAATTCCAAGGTATATAACTAACAACCGTGTTTATAAGGGAGAATTCCAAGGTATATAACTAACAACCGTGTTTATAAGGGAGAATTCCAAGGTATATAACTAACAACCGTGTTTATAAGGGAGAATCACAAGGTATATAACTAACAGCCGTGTTTATAGGGGATATTTCCAAGGTATATAACTAACAACCGTGCTTATAGGGGAGATTTCCGAGCTATGTCATCAACAGCCGTGTTTCTAGAGGAGATTTTCAAGCTATGTCATCAACAGTCATGTTTGTAGGGGATAATTCCAAGGTATATAACTAATAACCATGTTTATAAGGGAGAATTTCAAGGTATATAACTAATAACCGTGTTTATAAGGGAGAATTCCAAGGTATATAACTAACAACCGTGTTTATAAGGGAGAATTCCAAGGTATATAACTAACAACCGTGTTTATAAGGGAGAATTCCAAGGTATATAACTAACAGCCGTGTTTATAAGGGAGAATTCCAAGGTATATAACTAACAGCCGTGTTTATAGGGGAGCATTTCAAGGTATATAACTAACAACCGTGTTTATAAGGGAGAATTCCAAGGTATATAACTAACAACCTTGTTTATAAGGGAGAATTCCAAGGTATATAACTAACAACCGTGTTTATAAGGGAGAATCACAAGGTATATAACTAACAGCCGTGTTTATAGGGGATATTTCCAAGGTATATAACTAATAACCGTGCTTATAGGGGAGATTTCCGAGCTATGTCATCAACAGTCATGTTTGTAGGGGATAATTCCAAGGTATATAACTAATAACCGTGTTTATAAGGGAGAATTTCAAGGTATATAACTAATAACCGTGCTTATAGGGGAGGTTTCCGAGCTATGTCATCAACAGCCGTGTTTCTAGAGGAGATTTTCAAGCTATGTCATCAACAGTCATGTTTGTAGGGGATAATTCCAAGGTATATAACTAATAACCATGTTTATAAGGGAGAATTTCAAGGTATATAACTAATAACCGTGTTTATAAGGGAGAATTCCAAGGTATATAACTAACAACCGTGTTTATAAGGGAGAATTTCAAGGTATATAACTAATAACCGTGTTTATAAGGGAGAATTCCAAGGTATATAACTAACAACCGTGTTTATAAGGGAGAATTTCAAGGTATATAACTAATAACCGTGTTTATAAGGGAGAATTCCAAGGTATATAACTAACAACCGTGTTTATAAGGGAGAATCACAAGGTATATAACTAACAGCCGTGTTTATAGGGGATATTTCCAAGGTATATAACTAACAACCGTGCTTATAGGGGAGATTTCCGAGCTATGTCATCAACAGCCGTGTTTCTAGAGGAGATTTTCAAGCTATGTCATCAACAGTCATGTTTGTAGGGGATAATTCCAAGGTATATAACTAACAGCCGTGTTTATAAGGGAGAATTCCAAGGTATATAACTAACAGCCGTGTTTATAGGGGAGAATCCAAAGGTATATAACTAACAGCCGTGTTTATAGTGGAGATTTCCAAGGTATACAACTAATAGCCGTGTTTACAGGGGAGATTTCCAAGGTATATAACCAATATAACCGAGGTATAGACTGGATTGAAGGTAATCTAGTGATACAACGTTTCAATCACAGCTGGTGGATTTAACAAGTGTCACTAGTGTGACACGTCGAAGCTCATTCACATCAGCTGGCTTTACACTCCGACATCAAATATCCTCTCAACGATTTACGTCATTACTATACGTCTCTCTGTAGAACTCGCTCAGTATTACAGCAGATCAATGCTTTAGGATGGGAGAGTGTAACTAACTAGCAATAATAATCACAATTGAATTATAGAGGTTTTTTACTTTTTTTTTACAAGAGACCATTTTTAACATCCTCTTTGGAATCCGAACCATGTAGTTTTGATCTGATTTCAAACTATTTTTTGTCGACATAGTCTGAAAAATGTTATATACAATTTCTAGTACCAATATTTTTTATACTTTTTTATTTTAGTTCTATACATATTCTAGACATTTAATTTGAAGATTTACAGTTATAAATGTCAAAACTTTCCTTAGCACTATAAAAAGAAGAACATAACTTTCTGAAAACCACTTTGGAGCACAGCCAATAAATAATTACAAAGATGTTATATTGATAAAACGTACGCGTGATTCGTCATAACATTACACCGAGCTGCGAAAAATACACATCCACCATCTATATTGACGGACCTTCCAACACACCCATTGTTACCTTGACGGCTGACGTCAAACTTATTATTGATGGACCTTCCACCACAACCAGAGCTTCAGTCAGTCAGTGAGACAGCCATTGTTTGTTTTGACGGCCACCGTCAGATTGAATGAAAGGCTAAGTGTTTATAGGCCTACAATTAATAATAACTACCTTATTGTACATAAAATAACGAAATTCAAACCTACACTAACTTATTCGCCCTCGAAATCAAAGCATAGTGCAATGAATATTTAGTTCACGAATAAAGTCAATTGTCATTTCTGAAGTTCATTGTGGCGTTGCCATGAGCTACAGAGCTCACACGCACTCTGGAAGCACTGGCCGGAAACATCAAAGATGACCTTCAAGATCAAGGTTTGGCCCTCTCGAGCGAGACAGGTTCACTTTGCGCAAGCCGCTAAGTTTTTCATTTTTTCAATTCTTCATTACACTTGTATAAACATATTTCCGTTCTGCGATTGAAAGATACTGTCCGCAAATTCGAAAACGTTTGATTTTATATCATCTAAGAGCCAGTTATATTTTTATCACTGTTAAGCATTTATTTTAATTAATCTAGTGATTATAGTGAATAAATATCATAAATAATATTGCAGAATAAGTAAAAAATGTAATCATAGAAGTTTGATGATAAACACATCTTATAATGAACATTAACTGGAATAAATCGACCAAATGACAACAACAAATCGTATGTGTGATATTGATTACAAGTTTCCTTTGAGACGTAAGGACTAAAATGTTGCTACATCAGTGAATGTTCCTAAAATACCAAAATATGGCGGTTTTCGATGGGAGTATGTTTGCTGAACGTATCACAGTCAGTTGTAGTTCTTGGTTTCTCAGCAAACATAAACGGACAAAATCCTTCGAAAACTAACTGCTAACACTCATCTCAACTTAAATTTTTTGACGTGACTCTTAAAATTTAAGAGTCTCCTGATCGACCTTTGTTACTACAGTGTCCGTGAATTCCAGACTGGCCACCGATAAATTGTACTTAAAAATGCTTAGATATAAATAAATTATGCGTTTGCTTAGTTTTTACTACTTACAGTCTTATACCTAATTGATTATTATATTTCATTAACTATAACTCGGTTAATGAATGTAAATATGCTTTCTGTCTGAATAAATGATTATTTGATTACTACCGGCTGTCATTTGTCATCGGACTTTAATTGATTACTCTTTCGGAGGAATAGTCGGTCTTATTTAGTAACAAAGACTACACTCATTTTACATCTATATTCACCCATATCTGGATTTTTTGCGTCTTAAGAATATATTAATAAATAAAATACATGCTACTTTACTTTCAAAAAAGCTTTTTCAAATCATTCTCAATACGTTTTGGACTAGAGTTTTCGTCTGACAATCACGTAAATTTCTGATCAAGTTACGTGAAAATGGAAAGGCCAGGTATGGAGTTTTATACACATCACTGACAAACCCCAAACTGTTCTGGGAATAAAACCGTTATTGGCTCTCGTTATTACAAGTTACTCGTTTACATGTTATTTACTGTGTTGTTTTCGTTGCCTAAACTGTTTACATGAAAACTCACATATTCTTCACATGGGATTATTCACTAATTTTAATTATTCTGAACTGTTGATAGTTTGGTAACAATCAGTAATTTAATAATTAACATACAAGAGCCCATCAACGTGAGGAGGATCAACGTTGGTAGGCATCCGGTAACTGTACGGTCACGCACGTGACAATGCGCTACATAGTTTCACTGAGTTTAACAACTATATTAATATTAACGACCATTATATTCGTTCCACTAGGCAATATGAAGTAAAGTTAAGTTTCATTCGTATTTTGGAAAGAAAAAGATCCAATCAGGATATTATAGATACAAAACACATAACGAAACTATTATATTAAATGTAAAGAAAGAACCAACTATGAACCCCCTTACTCTCTTATAGTAAATTACAGTTGTTTTCTTTTTCATGGAAACTGTTATTGTTTGTGCGTGAGAGAGCGTAACAAGTGGGTACGATGGCCTGCACGTAGTCGTAGTGGTAGTCGCGATCTGAGGCCACGGGGTGTTTGAAAGTAGGTCGACTGACTTTGATTGAACTGTATAGCTCTGAGTCATTAAAAACTAACCAACCGTCTTTGTAGGCTAATTTGGAAATTGATGGCATTAGCACAATGTAGTATTTAACGTACTGTTTTATCTCGTTTTGTTTAGTAGACTACAAGCTAAGTCACAAAGCCCTTCCTCCGATAGTATATAGGTTGATTACCCACGACCGTTTATTCACGTCGCAATCTAAAGTTTCTTATGGCCACTAAAACGTAATTAATTACATGATAGCATAATATGACAAATAAATGTTCTTTTATTGAATGACATGAGAAGATCACAGTATAGGCAGATTTATTTTATTTATCTTTAATGCAGATGATGGACCACTCACGTAGTCCTACAGTCATGGAATCCTCATGGTCCACACAAGAACACACTTACCTAACCCAGATTCGTCAGCACACAACACGTATAAAAGCTCGCGTGTTTGAAACAAGTGTTTGTCACGCCACCATATCATCGAATATATACGATTAAATTCAACTCCCTTCCTTCCACCAAAAATATCCTCCACGCTCAGCAACCTATAACACACGACACATGACTGTCGATCTCTTTTGGAAACGGTCTTATCAGTAAAACTCTTACAGCCATCACCCAAGACTATAGCCGGTTCAAAATCTCTCACAACAAAAATAACCCTCATTTACCCATACTCCGACACAATTAGTCGGCTTGGTGGCTCAGTGGCTAAAGCTTCGGACTGCGGAGGGCCTTATCCAAGGTTCGAATCCCTACTGACCCAACGGTCGGTAAACTCGTCAAATAAAGTTTACGCACAGGCTCGTAGCCCATGTGAACTGACGAGTGAAGTTTATAAAAAAAATTCAACAACATTCGTCAGTCCGATAGCATCGACACAGATCAAACTTGCTGTCACTCCATCCTACCCAACACATACATGACTTTAGTAAACAACCATATCTAAAAAATACAAAATCATCAGCATACGATACTTTTTCAACTTATCTTTCTGACTTCCCACCTTTTTAAATAGCAAGTATACACCCTTAACAGAACTATTATAGTGTTCTCGAATTCACTTCATAAAATTAGGTACGAACATGTCCTATTTCAATAGCTTAAACACATTTCAAAAACAAACACATTAAGGTAGCTGCTATTTATATTTGTTGCGATCAGTTGTCAGCCATAATTCATGAAATAGTTTTGATTAAAGAGTCAGTTATTAGTTTACTAGGTAGGGAAGTTTGACTTCATGTTGAAACCATGCAGTCTGCTGTGTCAGCTTACCACACCCTCGCTGTGGTTTTGCGGAGAGATAGTAAACCTGATCGTCTGTCTCGGTTGCCACATCTCTGAGGGTAGTCTGCTGTATACGTGTTTCTCCTTAGGAATACACATATCTACTACGAAAAAATAAACTACGAATTTACTTGAAAACCGTAAAAAATAAGTCTCAGAAGTAAATGCATAACTATATATATTGTATTTTTTTAAATATTAAAACATATAAAAAATTAAGTGTGCTGTTTTACCTATGATGAAGTCATTTATTGTGCTGCACCCAAGCAGTAGAATTTAGTAAAATTTAGCTAAATATTTCAAGAAACTAATATGTAATGTTTTAAAACGAATCTGTTCACCACGAAACGTGCTATTGTGGCCTTATTGCCACCTGATGTTATCCACGTCAAATAATTCTTTATTGTACACTCAAAATTCAATGGCGTAAGTAACTCATTATTTATACGTGCATGGGTGAAAGGGCGAAGTCATCATCACCGTACTGAATGCGTGGATGGGTGAGTCATCATCACTGTATCTATTTGGGTGGGTAGACGGATCATTACCATTACCATAACTGTGCGAGTTCTATAATACTGAAAACTAATGATCTAGATCTTAGTTTTATTGATTATATTCATCACTTATTTAGTCCAGAAGGCTAATAGAGATGAAATCCCAATGCCCAAGGAATTGCTATGTAATATTTTATAGAGAATGTGCATTACAAGAAAAATACATCAGTTTCATTTATGAATATAATACATCAGATTTCGACTCAGTCTGGAATAAAGGTCTTGCAGTAAAATGGCATAAACAGCCCTTGTTATGTTCTATCTCCTCTATGACTCTTATAGTCAATGCTTAGTACCATAGTGATTAAGTTTATCAAGGTCAAGAGGAAAGAAATTTTATTTAAGGATGGACTTCCTCAAGGGTCTGTTCTCGCTCCCAGCTTGTTCAAAGTATATATTGATATCCCAGCAATAACGAATACAGAGTGTTTTCGCTCACGATATTACTTTAACTTATCAACAAACGGATCTTCATAAAACAGAAGTATCACTAACAATTATCTAGCATACGTTCTCCGTTCAGCATCACTGTCCCTAATTTACTTAACTGCTGAGTATTTCGTTCCCATGTGGAAAATATTTGTTCCACTCAAGTCATAATTTGGACAGTCCATCCCTTTCACTCGGCGTAAAGAAAACCTTAAAGGATTCCTTACGCCTACCTAACGTACACGTAACGTTAGATATAACCTCCCCCCCCCTTGCACAACATTCTAGACTGACTGTCCTTCCTACCCAAGTATCATGACTTTAAGTGGAATCTCCTTCCTAACAAACGTACAAACAACGTTAGACGGATATAAAAAAATAAGGTCGAGAACAGTGTACAAGTAGGAGGATACTAATGTCTTTATTTGATGAGAGTATAGGTAATAATGGACACTAATGGAAATTGTATTATTAATTAGTAAGCATTGTTTTATCAGGTTGCACTTTTTATGCCATATACATTCGTTTATCCACACTTATCCACAATTCTTAGTCAACGATATGTCTGCCTAATTGTATCGTTTGTACATAAATATTCCATTACTTAAACATACAATTCCTCGTGGATTATGTACAAGGAAATCCTTGTGGCAAACTGTGCATGTTCAAAACATTGTATTAGTGTTATAAATGAGTGATTCCGATGTTTAGAATCATTGAATATTTTTTTTAATCTTAATAAAAATGAATTTAATACTATATTAAATTTTACAATCAGTTAAATTTCACTATATGATCACTTAATCTCTCCAGAAAACGGCGATTCGAAAACCTCCAATTTTAAATATGTTTTCTTTTAGATAGTTTAGGAAGCGTGTATACTACCTTTTTAATGTGATTTCGCACATTAATTTTCTAGATTTATCTAAGACTTTTGACTCATTAGATAGGTAAAAATTGATCATGAAGTTGTGATACATAGTTGTAATAAAAATGGTCTAAAATGGTACACAAGCTACTTGGACAATAGAATCCTAGAAGTTTTGAATAATGGTGTAATTAGTGATAAGGTTACAATTGATTATGGAGTAGTCCAAGGAAGTACGCTTGGTCCAATTTTGTTTATCAAACAAGATTTATATAACAATATCAGTATAACAATACTAAAAACCAAAAGTGGCCAATTCATGTTTGCTGATAATACGGCTGTAATAACTACAAGCACCACAGAACCTGTTCATGATTAAAATTTAGTTTAATCACAACCCTCTTAATATTAATAGAAAAAAACTAAATTGACTGAGTCTAGGCCCTAGGATCCTTAGGATATATTCCTACGGTGGTCCTGGTTAAGTCACTTGCTACTGTGGAATTTTTGAGCGTGTGAACCATTACAAATATTTAGGTGTCATTACAGATCACAAGATATCCTTGGTTCCACAATTTCAAAATGTTAGGCATTAGCTAAAAAGATTGATGTACGCTTTCTAGCAGGTGAACAAGATCTTGATATTGAGTCAATGCAGGACTGTCTCTGGCGGGGGTTAGCGCTAACAGCTGGTCTAGAGGGGTGAAACACACTAATTACCCTAACTACTTACTGTCTACAGATGCTGCTGTTCTAACTTAAAGGAAAATATATAATTTAATTTTATTCACATTTATATTCAGATAAATATATGAGAAACACATCCAATTTTGGATTTCAATTTTCCCGACCTATCTGCAATTTGGATTTACAATACTCTTTTTCTAATATTTTCTCACTATATTTCACATTTTACATTGTCTCTGCAAGAATCTCTCGAAAACATTAGTAAGATGGAAGCAGTATTTCGGATTAAAACGAAATATCAGCAAGAGGCTGTTCCAGTCAACATCGGTCCCCATACATAGCTGACGATCTGAAAAAATCTCAGTATGATTAAAAACGTTGATTCCTGTACTCTGACGACAGACTAGATGCCGTATCTTATTGATAATTTGAATCAATTATACAGACGAGATATTGTAATGTTAAAGTTTCGTCGTATTTTTCTTTTTTTTTCGTTTATTTTTAACACAATCGTTTTAATTTTAACTGTTACCTTCCACAAACATCAATTTGTTTCGTCAATTAAACGTTGAATTGCCGTTTTTTATTTTACTATAGTATCATTATGTATCTTAAAGGTTTTTACCATATATGTTATAGTAAAAGTTTGTCATTTTTTGTAACTAATTCTCTAGTAACTAATGTTTGTTCAAAATTGTATACTTATGAAGTAGTGTGTTAAACTTCTATCGTATATTAAATATGCCTAAGATTCTAATTAAAAATGATATAACTCCCCACTGCACACAGATGTGAAGTGATATAACTCCCCACTGCACACAGATGTGAAGTGATATAACTCCCCACTGCACATAGATGTGAAGTGATATAACTCCCCACTGCACACAGATGTGAAGTGATATAACTCCCCACTGCACACAGATGTGAAGTGATATAACTCCCCACTGCACACAGATGTGAAGTGATATAACTCCCCACTGCACACAGATGTGAAGTGATATAACTCCCCACTGCACACAGATGTGAAGTGATATAACTCACCACTGCACACAGATGTGAAGTGATATAACTCCCCACTGCACACAGATGTGAAGTGATATAACTCACCACTGCACACAGATGTGAAGTGATATAACTCCCCACTGCACACAGATGTGAAGTGATATAACTCCCCACTGCACATAGATGTGAAGTGATATAACTCCCCACTGCACACAGATGTGAAGTGATATAACTCCCCACTGCACACAGATGTGAAGTGATATAACTCCCCACTGCACACAGATGTGAAGTGATATAACTCCCCACTGCACACAGATGTGAAGTGATATAACTCCCCACTGCACACAGATGTGAAGTGATATAACTCACCACTGCACACAGATGTGAAGTGATATAACTCCCCACTGCACACAGATGTGAAGTGATATAACTCACCACTGCACACAGATGTGAAGTGATATAACTCCCCACTGCACACAGATGTGAAGTGATATAACTCACCACTGCACACAGATGTGAAGTGATATAACTCCCCACTGCACACAGATGTGAAGTGATATAACTCCCCACTGCACACAGATGTGAAGTGATATAACTCCCCACTGCACACAGATGTGAAGTGATATAACTCCCCACTGCACATAGATGTGAAGTGATATAACTCCCCACTGCACACAGATGTGAAGTGATATAACTCCCCACTGCACACAGATGTGAAGTGATATAACTCCCCACTGCACACAGATGTGAAGTGATATAACTCCCCACTGCACACAGATGTGAAGTGATATAACTCACCACTGCACACAGATGTGAAGTGATATAACTCCCCACTGCACACAGATGTGAAGTGATATAACTCACCACTGCACACAGATGTGAAGTGATATAACTCCCCACTGCACACAGATGTGAAGTGATATAACTCCCCACTGCACACAGATGTGAAGTGATATAACTCCCCACTGCACACAGATGTGAAGTGATATAACTCCCCACTGCACACAGATGTGAAGTGATATAACTCACCACTGCACACAGATGTGAAGTGATATAACTCACCACTACACACAGATGTGAAGTGATATAACTCACCACTGCACACAGATGTGAAGTGATATAACTCCCCACTGCACACAGATGTGAAGTGATATAACTCCCCACTGCACACAGATGTGAAGTGATATAACTCCCCACTGCACACAGATGTGAAGTGATATAACTCCCCACTGCACACAGATGTGAAGTGATATAACTCCCCACTGCACACAGATGTGAAGTGATATAACTCCCCACTGCACACAGATGTGAAGTGATATAACTCCCCACTGCACACAGATGTGAAGTGATATAACTCCCCACTGCACACAGATGTGAAGTGATATAACTCCCCACTGCACACAGATGTGAAGTGATATAACTCCCCACTGCACACAGATGTCAAGTGATATAACTCCCCACTGCACACAGATGTGAAGTGATATAACTCCCCACTGCACACAGATGTGAAGTGATATAACTCCCCACTGCACACAGATGTGAAGTGATATAACTCCCCACTGCACACAGATGTGAAGTGATATAACTCCCCACTGCACACAGATGTGAAGTGATATAACTCCCCACTGCACACAGATGTGAAGTGATATAACTCCCCACTGCACACAGATGTGAAGTGATATAACTCCCCACTGCACACAGATGTGAAGTGATATAACTCCCCACTGCACACAGATGTGAAGTGATATAACTCCCCACTGCACACAGATGTGAAGTGATATAACTCCCCACTGCACACAGATGTGAAGTGATATAACTCCCCACTGCACACAGATGTGAAGTGATATAACTCCCCACTGCACACAGATGTGAAGTGATATAACTCCCCACTGCACACAGATGTGAAGTGATATAACTCACCACTGCACACAGATGTGAAGTGTTATAACTCCCCACTGCACACAGATGTGAAGTGATATAACTCCCCACTGCACACAGATGTGAAGTGATATAACTCCCCACTGCACACAGATGTGAAGTCTATTCACAGGGTTTATTGATAGAATATTTTGTAAAATATTTTGAAACAACTTACGTATGATTTGAATCTGAATCTAAAATATAATTACTTTGATATAATTTCAAGAATATTGCAATCATGAGGGAGGTTCATAACTATAATCCTATTTTATTTTAAGAAAATAATAGTTTTATTTTGTATTCAGACTTGTGGGTTATTGTGTCCCTCCAATAAGGGGTTCTAAAGCATCATCTTATCCATAGTTAGTTGTCAATAAACATATTCCAATGTTCTGTATCTTTAAGAGCCTTTTTCTATGACATTCTGAGGGCGTGACAAATGGTTTGCCGTGCCTAGTTACAAGTTTTCACGATATTATCTTAGCTTCATTATCACGGGAGTAAAATCATTACCGTGTATAAGAGTGGAGCTACTTTTTCCGTCAAAATCTAGTCAAACATCGTTTTATTAACAAACAATCGATATCTCAATGTTTGGTTTTACAATGTAGAAGAACAATAACAGAACTTAGGTGGTATGAGTTAGCTCTCGTCGCCATAACGCTATAAGAGAAATAACTATTAAGATATTAATTAAATTATCACAAAACAATTTAAGGATTAACTTAACAAACAAAAAAATGTTACCAATACAGGAAAACATTAGTTGAATAATGCTAGATAGGATTTTCGATTTTATATTTTAAGCGAAATTTTAGTTCAAATCACCTGTCACACATGTTGTACTAACCCAAAACACGTCGTTTAGGTAGGGGGGTGGGAGGGGGCACCAAGGTTGGCGTTGCGCCATGGCCTGCTATATAACATAGCGGAGCGCCGGTGTGTCCACTGCCACGGCCAATTGGATATTGTCGACATGAGCTCTCTTCAGGTTAGTTAATTCTCTAAAAAAATGCGTTTACTAATTTTCATTGTTATGCTTAGAATATTTAATCGTCTCAACTATGTTTTTAATTCGTTTTCTGTTTTTGTGAATCAACTTCATTATTTTTTTTTATGGTGTTTCGATATTTTTATATTATTATTTTCTGTCATATAATTCATTGTAGAGATACCACTATGCAGAGAACTGAGTGCAAATTTCTGTAAAAGAGTCTACTATGTCAAGATTCATTTGTATTCATAAATCTTCAAGCTTAAGGCATGTGGCTGATTTTTACAATGAACATTAATTTAACGTATATATCCGTCAATTTAATGTTTAACCTCAAAAACTTGACAAATTACATCAATTACAGATCCATGTTCAGTTTTTACCATAAAGAAATAAAGTACTTTATTATTGTGATAAAAGTAGTTTAGATTTGTTTAAAAGGTCTTATTCTATTCAAAGCAAACGAATATGATGGTAAAATTGTCATTATCTTTTTTATGAAATAAGTAATGTATTCGACAAATTAGCAAAATTCCCCATTGGAATAACAGTCAGAACATGAACAGAGAAACACAGCGTCTTAGAATCTATTCATAGTAGAATCTGTTATGTTTTAAACACTGGAACACGTGTTCCGTGTATAAGTAGGTTTAGTGGAGACACTTTCTGTAAATGATAAGTGAGTACTTTGTTAACACTAAATGTTCTACACTTTCATATCCTTAGCAAGTGTATTCAAATGATCTTAATTTATTTTTATACGAACATCCATTTTTCTGGTTATAAGAGTGTTGTGGTTGTTCTTTTTGTACAGGAATTATTTGTTTTGCTTTTCGTACGGCGTTTTTCTTTGAGTAAGTCAATTGGCGGGCACAGGGTGAATGAAAGCTCTTTGTCCTAGCAGTTTTGTACAAACCACACTGATAAGTACTGTAACTTAATTACCTAGCTTAGTTCAGTTTTATTTTTAAGAAATATTTCTTTTAAAAAGTAGAATTTATAACTAACCATCTTCAATTTTAATAAAACTTATAACATGCATGGAATACTAGTACAAAATCCATTATTACTCAAGTTATTTACTTATGGTCAATCAATATGCATAACCATAAAAAAAGTAATAATAATGACAAAGAAAGCAAGGACATAAACCGAGATACAAAATTAAAAGAATAAAAAATATATGTGTGGTAAACTGAAATTTGTTTCAATGAATATTATAACCAAATATTTTTTTAACCCTATTCTCAAAAAATCGTAGTCATGACAAATACACTACAGCTATAAAAACTGATAAAACACTGGTTACAATAAACAACTAATATATAAATAAGCAAAGAATACAGTAAACAGTAGCAAATGTGATCAGATCAAAAGTAACAATTAATTTTCAATTTAAATGAAAATGAATATAAGTTATATATTTTGACTGTCCCAAATAACCAATCTAAAAATTAATATACACTTGTTTGTTATTTTAATTATTTTAAATATATTGAATATATATAAAATATGTATACATAAATTAATTTAAATTATTTGCCTATTAATAAATTAATATAAAAAATTCAACGTCACAAATTCAATACTTTTAGTTTTTTTCATTACATGCGACGTATTTAAAATTTATTGAATACTTGTTTCTGTAAATGTAAACTCCTGATGTGTGTACATGATAATGTATTATCAAGCAGCTAAGTGTGTTGCCGCTACTGGCCTGGGCAGTGAATTGCCGAAGGGAGATTTACATCTGTCCTAAACTTGGTTCTGTAAGCGACGGAGCAAAGTTTGAAGTTGCGGGAAATATAATATTTCAAGTCAAGCACTTAAATTACCAGCAACGCACACAAAACAGTATTATAGTTGTATTCATTTTAAAACAACGCTTAACAATAGTCAAAGTAAATTTTGTCTAGTAACCAAAACATATATATCATTTAGTTTTTTTATATTTTTAAAGTAAGCAATCATTTGATAAATTTTACCACTTGTCAGTAAAAGTAATTTATTTTTACAGTAACACAAACTGAGAGATAATTTGTGACTTTCATTGCGTCAAGTATTAACATTGATGAAATTTTTAATTAAAAATGATAAAATATCTAATTTGTATTTTACATACTATTCGTACGTGTAAGATTTTGCATTGCCTGATTTCTGTATTTCACAAACATGAAAGTGACGGGTTCGTGCAACACTTGGTTCGACTCTTTACCGTACGTAGCTGTTTTTAACCTTTTTACAATATTAATAATTAGAGAAATTTAGGAAATGTCCATCTTTGTTTGTAACAAAATCTACACCTGCAGCTCCACTTGGCCATTCGTAACCCGTCCTCGCATAAACGAAAACTGCATATTAATAAACACCATTGCTATAATAAAATATAACCAAATGTGGGATGATTTGCAAAATGTGGTCTAAAATAAAAGTCATCATTTTTTACTGTATAAGAAATATAGAAAGTTTCAGTGAAGTCAAATAAACATAGTTTAAAAACAAATCTCTTTGGAATAGGATACTTTGAATCAATTCTCTTTTCCACCTTCATATATTATTTGGCATGTAAAGTGGAATTAATGCCAAGTTATTACATCTTTCAGCGTTATTCTTTGCCTTTTCAAACACATCACGTTCCTTCTCTTTTTTCTTTTTTTATGTATGTGCATATAGAATAAAAATACAGAAACTGAGCATCGTATGTTTTACCATGCAAAACAGGTTTCCACTTCTCTCAATAACCAAATACAAAAAATAACCAGTGAAAAAATGTATTCACTATTACGCTACAAATCAAAATTACTTGCCTTTAAGATTTCAGTTCTTTTATACTGCTTTAGTTATACTATCTCATTCATCCTACAACTATAATTTGAACTTGTGTTTTTAGAAAAGAGAAATTCGCCAATAAAATTTTGTCAAACAGATATTTCCGAAAAACGATTATAACTAAAATACACGATGGATGTTATTTTCCTCGTTGTCTAAGATTGAGTTGGATTTTTCAATACTTACAGCCTGCCGTTGTCGGTGTTGTCAAGATGACCGGATGCAGGCCGAAGGCCATGGGGTCGAGTCCCGGTCGAGTGACCATCACTTGCAAAAAATTTGTAACCAATATACGTCATTATAAGCAATATTGAAAAATGGTCTGTAAAAAGTTACTTTTAAATCAAACTTTATGAAATTTTAGAAACTAGTACCATTGTGACTAAAAGTGGTAGTTTTCTGTGTGCGGTCGTGTTTTATTATTTATAAAATATAAATAACCACCGACAGACACTTATGGTCTGTATATTGAACTACGTTTTTTATCATACGGAAAACAGCTTTACTCATGAACAGTTGGACCATCGAGTTGAAGATTTAAAGTACTTTAATAGTTCAGACAGACAAACTAGGAAACATTTCGTCATCATTTATTGATGTTCTTGAACTTTAAAAAGTTGTTTTCTCCTCGCTAGTGGCATTTCTCGTAACTTAGATAAAAACTGTTGTAAAGGGGTAAGCATTTAAAGAAATCCCTTTGCCAAATCATTAAGCGGACATGTATGATATTGTGTACTGCTCCCCCTCCATTTACGGGCACCCATGACAGCCCCCGTCTGATCTTTCAATGTCCATAACACAACTTTTGAAATGTATTTTGAAACAACAGCCCTAGCTGTTTAGTGAAATCTTTGTACGGGCTTTGTAGAAAATTCCAGTACAAGATGCTCGCCCGTGAAACTGAGGCTACATAAACATACGAAATGATACCAGCAAGTACATTGAGACTATGATCCTTGACAAATAATTCTGTAGGTTAGCGTAAGGAATTCAGCAATATAGATTATTATAAATTAGAACACAATAATGTAAATAATTTGGAGTTAGGGCAACCAACCGTAGCTATTTTCCTGTACATAGGCATTTAGTATGTTATTATTCAATATGTTTTTACTTTTCCGCGAAATATTAAACACTCATATTGTTCGCTAAACTAGACAGTTCACTGTCCAAGTTCCAAGGATACCGGAAGTGAGATGTGTTATCACTGTGGTGACATCGGACACTAGCCTAATATACGTATCACTGTAATCAGGGAACAGCGACACCAGCACTCGGGGCGCCGCGGGGTGGCTGCCAGTTCAAAGTTACCATTCCTGATATTTCGTATGATAAATGATTGAAAATATTTTGAAGACAATATTTAAATTCTTATTCTTATACAGGGTGTTTGAAACGTGTGGGGCAAAACTTTAGGAAATTATTAAATAGGTAAAAATAAACAAAAAAGTTCCATGAAGATGTGTCTTAACTCGTTTAGTTTGGCGTCTATCTGTCTGTGTGTGTGTGTTTTAAAAAATACCTTATCTCCTAATCGGTATTAGCTATAGTTTTGAAACTTGACAAAAATATTTACTTTCACACCACATAATATACTTTAACAATATAATAGTTTTACCCATTTCAAAATGGTGGCCGTTTAAAAATTTAAATGCTAAATTTCATGAAAACTAAACCAAAAACAAAAAAATTTCACGGTACCTAATATTTACTTTAAAAAGGCAAATCTTTTGATATCTCGTTTGTTACAATCGGACAGTAAATAGCTGAGAAAATGTAATTTTTCTGATTGTGTGCTAAATTTTTTTGTAGCTTTTGTGTAAATGTGTCTATTGACTAGAAAACAAAACCACCAATCAAATTTTGCACACAATCAGAAAAATTACATTTTCTCAGTAATTTACTGTCCGATTGTAACAAATGAGGTACCAAAAGAGTTGCCTCTTTTTAAGCTAAATATTAAGTATCGTGACAATTTTGTTGTTTTTTGTTTCATTTTGATGAAATTTAGTGTTAACATTTTCAAACGGCCGCCATTTGTAAATGGGTAAAAATACAATTTTTATTTTTAGAGGATATTAGGTGGTGTGAAGTTAAATACCCGTGTCAATTTTAAAATGTATAGCTAATACGGTTTAGAAGATTAGGTATTTTTTTAACACACATACAGACAGATGCCAAACTAAGTGAGATAAGACACATCTTCAGAGGAACTTTTTTTGTTTATTTTTACCTATTTAATCATTTCCTGAAGTGTTGCCTCATACTTTTCAAACACCCTGTATAAGACACGCCGACACAACTTTGCGTAGACTATTTTAAGGTGAATATGAATTATTACATGAGTGTAGGATGAGTATGGATGAGTGTAGTCTGGTTACTATTTGAGATCAACACTCTCAGAAAGGATAGCCCAATAGCCACGGCAACTAAGGGACCTACACTTTTAATTTGAATCCTAACCACGTAGAATTGGTCTGATTTTCAGCTAGTTGACAAGTCTGATTCTCAGTTCTCTCCCTTACACAACATCCGGACACTGACTGCTACCCAACATGGACACCCCATACTTCTCCAGTGGACGCCATTTTGGTATTAAATAGGACCAAGCATAGAACCTATCGTCTAAAATCTACAAAATTATAAAAGCAAATCAATTAGTGAAAGGAAAGTTTACTGAAATTTTCGGTAACCGGCTTGATTCGGTTGGAATAAGGCAGGTAGAAGCAGTGTTTCGAAGGCGTAACCCTCTGCCACTTGTGTATAGGGATGGCAAATATTTTCAACAATTATGATATATCGCAAACCAAATATCGATCTAACGTTAATATTGTTAAAAAATATCGATATATCGGGAAACCGATCTATCTAACTGTAAATGATTTATCTGTTCAAAATTATGCACTAACTCTAATGTCACGACCAAAAATGCACTCATGTTTACCTGTCACTATTTAGAATATCCTACTGAATGTACAAATTAATATATTTATCTACACGAAACAAGTTGGGGTCTATGGGTTTGAATAAAAATAATTCAAAATAAAAATAATTATACCTTTAACGATTATGTTAATTATAAAAGAATAATGTAATACAATTTTCTAAAGCAACTGGCTAGGCATCTTAAGACTCAGCGTTGCCACTCCCACAAGTTTTGTACGCATAAAAGAAATTTAAATTTGTTTTGTTCTAATCGTGATGATTTTGAGTAGAGAGAATAATGCCAATGTTTAGTGTGATATATCGAATAAAAATATCGATATGGCCGATAATATCGAAAGAAAATATTGATTCTAATATATCGATATATCGAAACGTATTTACCGATATATCGTTGACATCCCTACTTGTGTAGTCTCCCTGATATAATTACTTGGTTGTACGCTACACTCACTTGCAAGTCTACATAGAAGATGTCGATTTAAAAATATAAAAAAATTAATAACCTAAGTTAAACCTGAGCACTTTTTATTTTTTAATTTGTATATTCACATTTCATCTATTGCAGTTAATATGATTCTTAGAGTCATCGATAGTAATTTTATACAACATTTTCTAGAAACCAAAATGTCCGATCTTCTCCGTTAATTAATTACTACTATTTTTCCGTTAGTTCACTACCACATGATAAATATTCTATTGCTCTAAAAACTGTTCCCCGATCATTTTTACGTCGGGATTTACCAGTTTGTGATCAACTTTAGTAGCCACCTAACCTAACCTAACCTGGCCTAACCTAACCTAACCGTAATTGCGATTAAAAAAGTAGAGTTAGTGAAGTAACCGTAAAGTAGTGGTAGTGCATTAACGGAAAAGATCCCAATTATTTTATTTATGTTTTTCATTCTTATGTTTGTCAAAGCGCTGTATTTCCACAGTTTTGGAATAAGTGTGTTTATGATAAATGTTTTCTGATAAGTTGAGTGTGTATTCTAAATTTAATATATTTAAGGCAACGTCTTATTACTGAACTGTTTTTGAAAAGTAACCTCAACAATTGTTCGTAGTGGAGTACAGTTAACATTGGCCAGTAACACTTCACTGAACAAACCGTTTTCCTATCATTTCTGTTGATGAAGCCATTTGACTGTAATCAAAAACCACCCACTAGACTGGTATCAATGACTATAAAACAGAGACTCCGTGGTTGCAGCGACACAAATCACATCCACTACTGGAACCGCCCGCACACCCACGGAGGAGTGGGCGCCGCGTCGCCCGCCATGACCCAGAGACTTTAACGTTCGGTTATTAAATGCTTGCCGATTCGCTAACTTACGCCCCTTTTAGCGAAAGTTCTTTCCCAAGGTCCTCAGTGGGCGAGTTCTATACCAATTACCTCATATATTGCACATATTTGAAGACCAACTAATATTACGTCTTGTTTTGCAAGGCACTGACCATAGACCTTATTTGTTTGCAAGTAAACATTTCTCTCAAGTTAGTCAGGGATTCTAATTCATTCTTTATATATCTTAAAAATACCTTGATTATGTTTTCCTGCAAAACGCATAATTTTGATAGTCTATCCCCAATATGTAGTAATTTGTTCTATATTTCTAAATAGAATAATGTTCCTAAGTTAGTTTTTCATGAGCTCTTGATTGATTTTAAATTCTGAAATTTAAATTCGTCCCATCATAAAATTTTACGAGTGAAGTTTGGAAGTCAACATGTACGTTTTTTATGTGATTAGGGTTGACCACTGCACGTGTAGGGGTGGGCGGGTGGGTCAATATCACTGCACGTGACGCTAAACGTGGTTTGGATTCTACGTCGACCTTGGTTTTACTTTATTTATTTAATCACCCGACTAGACATGATTGTGGTTTTAAACGTGGTTCCAAGACATATATATAAATGGTCATCAATGAAGATTCACAGAGAAATGTGTACTACCAAACAACACAAAGGTAGCACTTTAAACTCTTACAGTAATTGTAAGTAATACTATAATTAGTCCTGTATGTTTTAAATCTTTTGTTAGTTGCTATTGTTATTATAAACGACATTTCCCACAGTTAATTGCTATTACTTTTTTTTCTTTTACACACCGCTATTTCTGATTGATTGGATTAACCATTTTAGATGCGGTTTGCGACATTAACTCTACTAAATACAGAGCTCTAATAAATATTGTAGTCAACTGATTCAAATTACTTACTGATTAATTCTTGTTTGGCAAAACCCTGATTAATCATTAGTGAAAAATCAACATGATATTTAACTAACTTAAATTATTTATTACTTTTCATTTAAAAATATACATTTTAACTGATAAATCACGAGGGTGGACATTTATAGTAATCATAAATTGGATAGTAATCCTTGATTAAGTAAATAATTAAGAAAACTTAAATTGTTTAAGGCCAATTCCTATATTCAATCGAAGTTCTTGTACCTGCTTCTGCCAGAAGTACAGTATACATGTTTAGTTTAGTTTAGTAGTAGACTGTACAGGGTGAGTTTTAATTTATGTTAATTTACCCCTAACTTGTTTATGAAATATTTACATTTTGATTATACCATTAAATTAAAACTAACTCACGCTACATTTGGAGTGTTTCAGTGCTATTAGGGATCACTTGGGTCCAAGATCTAGGAGTCAACTTCAACATTTTAAATAGGAATGTGGACATGTGATATGCAATTTAACATCGTAATTTCAAGCTAATAAAATGAATGAATGTCTTTATTAAAAGGAGTAATTATAGTCCTCTTTTCCACTCATCCTTCTATACATCTATACAAACAGTGTAAAACATAATTCTCAAATAAACCATAGCTTAAACAATACTCAATTTACAAAGAGAAACAACTAATCAAAGAAAGTATAAAAATAAATAATAATTATTACAGTATAAATAAAGTTCCCTAAATTTATAAAAATGTAATAAATGTTTAAATTAACTAAATATAATCAAATTACATTCATACAGACTCATTCGCTCAAACAGCGTAATTAGAATTTTAAAAGGATGTTTCGTACTTTAATTATTAATTATTTTTTATTTTATTTAATTTGTCATCGTCTATGTATTTCCCTCATTATAATTGATCTGTCATGAAGATTAAGCCAATACTATGATAAAAACACTAATTTGGTTTTATTTTAGCCTTGAAAAAGCAGTTTTAATTAAGAAAACGCATAGGCGATAAACAATTAAATAAAATAACAAAATGATCAATAACTAAAGAACAACACAACTTTTTTAAATTTTGATTGCACTGTCGTTTTTAGGTTGAAATGAGTGGGAGGGGGGTGTTGTATGACATGACATGAAAAAATGCCTATTTAAAATGTTGAAGTTGACTCCTAAGTCTTGGACCCCAAGTGAACTCCAATAACATTGAAACATTCTAAATGTAGTGCATGTTGATATTAATTTAATGGCGTATTCAAAAAGAAAATCTCTTATAAATTTTAGAAACAAGCTAGGGGGTAGTTGACAACTCACCCTGTATAGAAGTACAGGATTAACAATCAAGGTGTTTGGATATTTAGAAATGCTGAGTTTTGTTTCACTT
Organism: Stictocephala bisonia; assembly: GCA_035578905.1. Lineage (NCBI taxonomy): Eukaryota > Metazoa > Arthropoda > Insecta > Hemiptera > Membracidae > Stictocephala > Stictocephala bisonia. The sequence goes on from JAQJVL010000144.1 coordinate 1,057,072, forward strand.
ATAATAAATGTTAGTCAAAAGGTGTTTTTTATGGTGAATGTTGAGTTGATCAGACTCCAGGTAATGTAAGATGACAGTTCAGAATGTTCCACCTAAATACATAAATAACATGCAACATGTTTGGTGTGGTGCAGGTGTTGGTGGCACTGTGCCTCCTAGCGGCCGGAAGTGCCGAAGAATTCACTAAGGAGAAACTTACCTCGAGGACGGAGGAATCTGACCTCAAAACCGAGGCATCAGAATCAACAGCCAGAAGTGAGTATTTTACCACGACATTTCTTAGAGCTTAGAGTTAGTGTCGGCAAGGAGGTAAAAAGTAAAAAAAGAATAAGTAACATAAAAAATTAGGAAATCAAGGAGAATATATGAAGGAAATTTATTAAATGTGTAAAACATAAATAAAGAAAACTTTGCTAAGCAGGTTTGTGTAATTTTTTTTTAAATTCAGCTCTATACACGTATTAATGTATTTAATCTGAACTGAAGTTAAATTTTTAACTTTAAAAAAATTTAAAAGTCTTGTATGATATAAAAAAGACTAGTTACGTACTTTATCAGATTCTTCATCATAAAGTATTTCTTTCCATTCACATTTTGAAATAAATAATAGCCTACCTTGATAAATACTTGTACCAACAAAATTACAAGAATATTTTCAAAAATCAACCGGCGTGACGGTTCAGTGGCTAAGGCTTCGAACTGCGGAGGGCATGTCCAAAGTTCGAATCCCCACTGAGCCAAGGGTCGGTACTTCACTCGGTGAATAAAGTTCATGCACAGGCCTGTAGGCCCATGTGAACTGGTGTGTGAAGTTAAAAAAAAAAAAAAAAAAAAAAAAAAAAAAAAAAAAAAAAAAAAAAAAAAATAGCACCAGGATTTCATCTATATCTATCGGTTATTAATGTTACACTTATTTATTGATTATTAAATTATTTTATCAACTACTAACATTTGTTAGTTAAAATAATAAAGAGAATTGTATGAAATGAATAAATGAAATGAAAAAGCCTTTATTTTAGTGGCGAAGTTAGGACTATACAGTCCTCTCTTCCACTTAACCACGCATTGTTAATTAGTTTTAATTATAAATAAAACTAATTTGTAATTATAGGGCCTACTAATACAAATTAGAACAACTTTTAATAAGGGAACAACTAACTTATAATTGATCCTTTGATATAAATATACAGAAAAATTAATTGTAATTACATTGTACTTTGATATTTTCTATTGATATTCAACTAAACAACCTAATTAGTTTTTTCTTTCATTTTATCATATTTATTCATCTGTATTTAGTCTATTTGAAATATTCAACGTAATATCATTCTTTATTTAGATTCATAATAATACATTAAATTAGGGATGAATCAAGTATATTTAATTTGTTATTTAACTTATATCATGATTTTAATAAGTTATTTTATTTTAAATATATTGTAAACTTAAGTTACTCTAATTATATGCCTCTGAAAAAATGTAGATTATTGATATTTGGGGCTGTTGGCTCTTAACTTTTTAATTATGAGTAATGTAGACAAGTTTTCATTTACTTAAACCATTAGAGCCAATTTATTTTAATAAATACAAAGATATGATCACATTAATAGAGGAATAAATATAATAATGTATTGTATAAAAATACACATATTTACTTGCAAAAACAAATTTAAAGTTTAGGTCTTGTATTTTTCATAAAACTTTACTTAAGTTCAGGAAGTTCACTGCAACAAATCATCTCAGAGACTATGTTTTGTGTTTAAATCTGTTTCACTACATAACTTAAAGTTCCAGTACACATAACTATGTAGATTTTGTACTCCTGAAGCATAACAGGTGCGGAGGTTTCGAGACTTTGTAGAAACTTAAATAGATTTACATTTATGCCTGTAGTTTATATATCGATGCAATTTTACAAATATTCTTACTTCTAACTACATTGATATCATTAATTCAATTAATCAGCTTCATAACTTAGTAAGCTAGTTTTAACAATTCTAAAAGATGATATTTTTGTTTTCTTCAACTGTAAGCTTTATTTTATAACATAATTTGAGGTTAGGTTATATTGCAGTAGGACTTATTAGAGGTATGGCATCAGCAAACTTAACTAATGTCCCGCAACACTATCTCCACTATGTGTGTGTTGGTGGACTTGTTTCTTCAGGTAACTTTGCTGATGCGCTATCTCTCCTATTACAGAACGTAATTTTGTACCCTTAAAGCGGAAATAAGACTAAAACAATAATTCAAATAACTCATTTTTCTTCATTGCAGCTTTTGGAATATTCTTCCCCAAGTATGGAGGAGGTAAATTGCCTTTAACTATTCTGTGTGTTGCCTCTTATTTAAATTGTAAATTCTCGTATATTTCTCGTGAAGGTTTATAAACCTGTTTTGTTGTAAACGCTTTACTAATCTTACTGTTTAAATATTGTTCAATTGATGCCTATTAATACAGTGCTTTGCATTTTGTAGCTAAAAAAAATAATGTTTTAAATGTCGACTAACTTCTTTAGTATATGTTATTTTATAGATGTAACTAAATTAATTAACATGATACAATAAAATAAATTATAATTTATATAAGATACTTATGAAACGCAATAGTCCAGCTCATATTAACTTGCTTAGCTAACAATTTACAACTCAACATCCTTTTACAGAAATTTGATTGTATGTTAAGTTGACTATGGTTTACAATTTTCATCTATTTACTTTATTCTATGTTTATTTTATTCCTAAACTTCACCCACTCTTAAATATAATAAATTTAAGAAATGAAGTGTTCTAAATGGTGTATATTTATGGCTGACACAACTAGTCATGCATTTAAATACCAGGATGGTGCAGGATATGAAGATCATTTATTATAACCTTCCTTTAACATCTAAAAGGGCTGCAATATTACAGAGGATGCTAAAATATTTGAGAGTTCATAAGCAAAAAAATATAAATGTTTACTAGTTATTAATGCCATATAAATGGTGTCATAAAATTACAACGTAACATTTATGTCTTTTTATAGCTTATCTTACTTACAGCCATTTAGGTAATTTAGTTTCTGGTCCTGCCAAATATTGTCAATAAAAAGCTTTTTTCCCCAATGACTTGTTGGAAAAGAATAATTTTAGTGATGTGGACTGCCATCTTTGATCTGAAAAATGGCTTTGTGTTTGTATTTTACTTTTATGACAGACTAGATTTTGAGGGAGAACAAAAGAATTGATAAATGTAGAAAAAGTCTTTACAAATTGATTTTTACAGCCATTTGTCCAATATCTAGTTGAAAACCATATGTTTCAGTAAAAAAAAACATATTTTTAATCTGGTCACTTTGTAGTTGTGGAAACATTTGCTCATCCGAGATCTAAGGTTAATATGTCTGGTTAGTCGAATGTTTCAAACAAGAGTTAAGTAAAAATATAAGAATCACATTTATGTAATTTTAATGTTATTAAGGAGAGACATAGTTTAAACAATGGAAGCTACAGAAGTAAAAAGTGAACATTTTCTTTATAACTGATGTAGTGTAAAGGCATTTATTTTTTGTAAATTAAAATAAATGAAAGTCTTCTTTATACTATTACGAGTATAAATTTACCATACATATTAGTAATCTACATGAGCCCACACTTGCTGGTTAGTGTTTTTGCTCAGAATGTGAGGTTAGCACAACGATGCCGTTAATTCATTTTCTACAAGTACCACTTTTAGGTTGAAATTGTTTATATTATATTTATTTTGGTGTATAACTCATAATACAGTTCTTTTAGTACACAACTAAACTATCTGCAATCATAATATTCTAAACAAAATTATTTTAATCACAAACTGTATTAAATTTACTAAACAAAAAATAATTTATGTCTAGATTTATGTTTGGTGTAAGCCCCTTACAACACCTCCTTACTGCTTTTTGAGTGTACTATCGATATAAAAACTGTGTTATCTTTAAAGATACCTAACAATTAACATAAGCCATCATCAGTCATTCTATTATAGTCTACTCACTATTTTTATGGTGAGTACTTATTTTAAACAAGATACTAAAATTAGTTCAAATATTCCAAAACCAATTGCATAATGAGTTCATCTGTTTCTTAATTTTAGTCTCAAAGAATAAAATTGCAATTATTGAATTATTTCCAGGATACTACCCTAGCCCTGACTTCAACAGGTATCCCAACAGCTTTGATTATGGCTACGGACCATACCGAAGACCAGGAGGTTGACATTATTTTTTTCGGGTTTAAAAGAGTTGGAAGTAGTTTTTCTTAATAATTTGGGGAAATAAGGGTGCTTGTGGATAAGGAGTTTGCGCTAACAGACACTTTGAAGTATTTATTTTATTTTACACATACAGAAAGAAAATTTGTACAGTTGTGTTAGTTTAGACAATGTGTGTTTTTCTTTCACTCACTAACAAACTAACACCATGCTATTTCATTTCTAACCACCTAAAATCAGTTTTAATTACTACAATATTTTTATTTTACACCTTGTGATATAAACTATACAGTACCTTATATGCATGCATACTAGTCTATTATTCTTGGAAAAATAAAAAATAATAATTGTCCACAGTAAATTAGAAATTTGTGGTTTAGGTGTTTATTTGATTTGGAGGACACTGGAAAACCAAAACATACGAGTATGCATCGGCTAAAGGTTATCTAATATTGAGAAATTACGATATTTTATGATTCAGTGATGGGCTAGTTCCATTATTTTTGGCTGGGAACTATTAAATTGAGGTTATAAGTTATACTTCATTTCAATTAAAATAAATGTATTTTAAAGGATTCTTACATCGATGTAGATGTGGAATACTAAGATAAGACTACTTTTAAATACACAGGGTGTAACAAAACTCTCTACTCAAACTTTAGAATATTGTTCCTTAGGTAAAATAAAGTAAAAAAACTTAATGCAACCAACTCTCTATCTCATTTCGTTTACTGTCTGTCCGTCTGTATGTACTTTTTACTATTTAAAATGTTTAAACCTGAATCACAAAAAAAATGGTTTTTTACAAAAGATTACCAAAATGGGTTATTACGACTTATTATTATTGTTAGTGCTCTTAATACAAATTAAAATGATACCTTGTTTTTGAAACTCAAATAATAAACATAGAACTTACAATAATTTTTGTATGGCATTCATTGCACAGATTAGAATGGACTCAGTTTAACAATGGAAGACACAGATAGTGGCCTTTATTATAATGTAGTAACATTATAATGTAATATTTTTTCAATTATTAAAAAAACGACATTATGTAATGTAATAACAAATATACTTATTAGTCAATAATTATTATTATTAAAGGTTTGCATTTTTTAGTTAAGTGAATTGTGTAATTAGTTAAATATGATAAATAACACTTAAAATGTTGAAAGTGTCACAGAAAAATTATTGTAAATTCTTTATTTATTATTTGATTTTCAAAAACAGGGTATCGTTTTAATCCGTATTAAAAATATTAACAATAAATATTTACCCTGATGTTTTTTTTGAAAACCATTCATTTTTTATTTGGGTTTAAACATTTTAAATAGCAAAAATAAACATTTAGATAGACAGAGGTAAATGAAATGAGATAGAGAGTTGGTTGCATTAAGTTTTTTGCTCCATTTTACCCAAGGAACAATATCCTAAAGTTTGTGTAGAGAGTTTTGTTACACCCTGTATATATTTACAAGCAATCCAGGCTAGAAAATGAATTGAAATACACTTCGAAAATAGAAAATGTGTTATTATAATTTGTATCTGACTTGCTGTTGACTTGTTACAGTAGCAAATTTTTGCATTCTTATGTATCATTTTACATTTCCTCTACTTTTCCATTTGAATTGATGAACTGAATCAACTTTCTGGCAACTAGCTTTACATTTTCTACGTGAAGAATAAATTTACAAAATATCAGTTTCTGCAAATAAATAATTTATCCATGGTTAACGAGTGGAGACTTTTATATTTTCAGTTAACAGTGGAAAATTAGCATACCTGATTACAATAGTAGTTTTGAAACACACATAAACACAAAAAAGAGATAAAGTTAGTGTATATTTCTGCGCCATCCCTCAGGCATTAGACTACTGTCCAGCAGCATTGAAACGCCTACAGCATTTTATGTTCTTAAAAAAAGGTTGAGCTGGAGTACTTACTAAATGAAAATTAATTTTATTCCCCAAACATTCAAATGTTTACATCAGTAAATTAAATGAGAATGTTCAATGTAATAATACAAAAATACATCGAATAACAATACAAGTACACTAAACAAATTGTCTAACAACAAAAAAATAATAAAAATCTTACAGTAATTCCTCTACTAAGTATTGCGACAAAGTCTAACAGTTGTCTATGACTGATGAAAGAGCAAGAGAAAGGCCACAAAATATTTTTAATTTATCTTTTTTTCTTTTTGTATCAGTCTCCATTTTATCATTTCATCATAAACACACTTTTTTCCTTCTACTTTTTATTGAATACCTAGGTCTGATGTTCTAAAAATAACCTGAGATATTATATTCTATAATTAAAGTAGTACCTTTTCTTATTTGTTATATCAATATGAAAAGTACTTATATACGCTATGCGATTTTAGATAGTATGTAAGAATGAGCAAAATAATATATCATTATTAATCAAACTCGCATATTAACTCTGAAATGTCATACGTTTAGAGCTGCTCATTCTTAGGCTGCTCTGTTGGTTCTAAGCATTTGCTTATTTTATTTCTGAAACCATCTCAATTTTACAGATTACGGCGGCTACTACGGGAATGATGGATCTTACGGACGACCCGGGTATTATGGCTCAGGTTAATGTTTGCATTTTATAAATACAATGCCACTAACTTCAAAGCTGGTTTTAAAATCACTTTTTAACTAATTAATCCTTAACAATAGTAATCATAGTATACTAAATATTCTTTCATTGAAGTTTGCATTATTCAATTTTATGATTATCTAGAAGGAATATACTCTTAACAGTTCTCTCTTGGATCACACATGAACTTTGTTCAGGTCTACAACACTGTGGGGTTCTTAGAACGGAGTATTTTCTAATTATTAAGACAAGTTTGAAGAGAGAATCAGTGGGTCTAAATTGGTCCTAATAATAAAGACAAGCTTCTTGTTATTCTTACTCCTATAGTCACAATACTATATGGGATATTCAGCTGATACAAGACATGTAGCATATAGATAATGGATTTAATACAACAATCTAATATACACTTCCAGTCACCCTTAATCTCTACTAGCAGTTTTAAAGCTTTTATTATCTTGGACCACATTTTTTTCATTAGTTCTTTTCAGCTGACTGTAATTTTTTTGCATAATGGATTTATATCTTTTATGTGTACAGCTAGTTATTAAACAGCCTAGTTATCATTATTGATTTTCCATGCCTAACAACAAAATATAAACAGAGTAAAATGTTTGAGAGAATAGCGTGATAACTTTCTAAAACAACTAATGTAGTTTAAATTAATTGCAGCCATATGAGCTCGTGTCGACTGATAAATGAACCTATTACTCGCCCTGCACTGTCTCTCGATTGAAAACTAAGGTTGGAAACTGAATACCAATAAAATCACGTACTTTCCTTATGCTTCTACCACTATATAATTATCTTTTATTTACTCTCCATATCCATCTTAAATTTAATGATCCAAATGTGGATAGCTTTCAGCATTCATCCAGCAATTAATAAAAATGAACATAATATTGAGTTTGAAGACTTGCAATCAAAAGACAAATAAAAATTTCAACAATTCAAGAACATTAAAAACCTACTTAAAGTAAATCAAACTAAATATTTTGCTTTTGAAAAACAATTATTTAATATAACATCCAATTTAGAACAGCTGATTTTTTTAATTTTAAAAGTTTATCCTACCACAATTTTATTCGATTTATTTTTATTTTAACAGCTGTTAATTAAATAAATCAATCAATTAATATACCTCCATATGAATACCATGGAAATTTTGGAGGCCAGAAGGACGGATTCCTGATTTCAGAGAAGAAAATCTTTTCTTAGTAAGCCTCTAGAGGCCAAGATAAACCTATGTAAAAATTTTCAAGTTAATTGGACGTATAGTTTTCGAGAAGTAGTGATGAGTTGGCAATGTCCTGTGGACTGGCTATGCATTTGGTCAAATTAAATTGTAAATTTTCCGATTAAAATCAGTTTGTTCTCTTTGATAAAAATGTTTTAAAGTCTAGAGAAATCTGAAGTCTACTTTTAGAGGGCACAAAGTACTAAATTTGACTCTGAATTAATAAAATATTGTATTTCTTGTAATGTTTAGACATGTCCTATGATCTGGCTATGCATGCTTTAAAACTAACAATTGATAATTTTTCGATTGAAAACAGTTTGTTCTCCTAGAGAACAAAAGTTTCATAGTCTAGAAAAAACTGTAAGTCTACTTTTAGAGGGCGCAAAGTACAGTAATTGACTCTGAATTAGTGAAAAATCGTGTTTCTAGCCATGTCCTATGACCAGGTTAAACATGTGTTCAGATTAAATAGTATATTTTCCCGTTGAATACAGTATGTTCTCCTAGATAGCAAAGTTTCACAGTCTAGAAAAATCTGTAAGTCTACTCTTAGAGGCCGTAAATTAACCAATTTGGTTTACATGCACAAATTGAAAATCTAGCTCTACCTAAGAATGAAGGAGGTGAGATAGAGCAAAAAGTCATAGGCCAAAGTTGTAGATCGTCTCAAATCAGGCGTAGAAAATGGTCTTAGTTTTGCTGTGTACAACCATTCATTTAGCCGCTACAGTCCAATTAGAGAAACACTGTTTTTGGCATTTAAAAGATTTGGCACTAACAAGCCTGCCATCTTCGATTTACTAAGAATTTTTCAAAATCCCTTCTTATTGAACATCTACAACATAAAATCTTTGACTCTACAAAATTTCAGTCTCGTAGGCTTGGTACTCGTATTGCCCTTTGCTGGGGCCGGAGCCGGCTCTTGGTATTCCTTTTCAAAAGGTAAAAGGAAGAATTGACAGGTGGACCTCTGAGGAACACGATGCCAGATGGAGGACCGAGTCCGGACTCAAGCAGTCTCGTGCACTTATCCAAGGACAGGATCGCAGGTACAGCAGAGATCTGCTGAGGCGTAACCGGGCCAAGGTGAGGGCGGTTACGGGAATGCTGACCGGACATAATCTTCTTCACAGACATATGAAGATAATGGACCTAACAGAAGACTCCACATGTAGGCTTTGTGAGGAGGATAAGGAGAGTTCCATACACATCTTTTGTCATTGTGGAGCTCTCTCATCTCTTAGGCATAGGACTCTGGCTGCCGCTTTTCTGGAACCAGAGGATATTAGAAGGGCTACACTCGGGAAGATCATGTCTTTCATAAGGGGGACTGTCTCTTGTGATACTGTCGTCAGGCTCGGGGCGCAAAGGGCCATGGAGTCTAGGCGCGGTGGGCTTGCTGACAGGACCACAACCCGATGTATCTAATCTAATACTTTATAGTTACAGCGATGAGAGTGAGTCAGTGATATTTGCCTTTTATAGGTATAGATTATTCACATCAACTAGAATTATAGTAGGAGAATTCAAAATGGAATTAACTGAATTAATCTTATCAAATTAACTGCTATTAATTTATTCTTAATATCCTCAAGATATGTGCTAATATGGATTTCGAATTACTTTAGATCAGGGAAGTCATTAACAAACTAAGGCCGACATTTCCTTAGAAATTTATTTTACAATATTAACTGTTTTATAATATAAATTAAATATTATTAAATGGTTAGAAACATCTTAAATTTTACTCACTTACTTAAATGTTATAATTGACAGTATAAATATGGACTTTAATTACATAATATTTAATTCACAGTATTATATAAATTTGTTATTGGTTCATGAACAATTTACTGTTGATCCACCGTAGCAATATGTTATTAAATAAAATATTTCTCACATAAATTCATGTTTGCTTATGTTTATTCAAACAATATTCGCTTTAAAAATGCTTACACAAATATTTCTCTTGCAACATAAATAAACTTATTTTTCTTTGGATCTACACGGACTCAGATATATATTTTCTTTTATCTTGGACAGTTTTATTTTCAGTGTCAGATAAAATAATTCAGTTTGGGATTTTTCCGAATAGATGAAGTAATATTATTTTGCTGTTAATCATATTAATTCAATTAGCATATTTTGTATTTGAGTTAGAGGAATAGAACACTTAGTGTCAGATGAACTGCGAACTAAATTGGTGAACTGAAGTAATTAGGATGGTGGTGTTTGTAGTTAACTGTTGTTGACATTGGTGATTTATAGGGTTACAAAGGTTAACACATTGTACTAATTTATGTTAGCAAGTAAATTAAAGTAACTGGAAAAAATAGTAGGTATCACACACGACTCCCCTTCCAGCCCGTATGACATCATACAGACTAAGGAACAGTATAGACACATTGAAGACTATTGAGTTATCGTTAACTTTAAATGATGCAATTTCTGGCAGGTAAATCAGCTGATTTGCCCATGTGTCATCATTGGCATCCCACTATTACGCACCCTCGCCACGATACATGCCGTCTGTTTTTCTAGTTCTCGTGGTTTTTACCTATTGTTAGCAAATTATTAAATGACACCGTAAAACAATACATTTAACTTTCAATAGTTATATAAAAAGTTTTGGTATGGATGTTCCGTAAATATTAATTGTATATCTTTGATAATATAAGTCGACTTCTTCTGGGAACGTGGAGCGAAAATAACATGAGTTTATTTTCGGTTTACTAAACTACAGAGGATTATGATTTGTGAATAATAAACTACATTATTCCAAAAATTTAATTTTTTATTAATGAGGCCTATTATTGCCAAAGACAACATCATCAGACTAACATTTTACTATGTGTTTTATATGAAAAATATATTAAAACTTGTCTGATGGAAACTTTATTTTTGAAAGACCTCACAAATAAAACGTAATGATTACTGTACTGTTTGATTCCTTTCAACTATCAAACTATTACTAGTTATTATTATTATTCCTATACAGACACTAAGGACTATGAGGAACCTAATTTAGCATTATTCTTTTGAGGTTTTCTCTTGGTTTTCCGAAATTCCTTCATTATATTTTTGTATCTTTTCCTCTGTCCACTTTCTTCTTTTTTAGTTTAGAATGGTATTTCAATTTGTATGTTGTGCTGGTTGGATTTCTTTCTGAAGAGATTATGTCTTGGATTTCTCCTTTTTTCCACTTCTGTTAGGTCTTTCTTCTTCTTCATCAATCCAGTGAAATTTGGATTTTTGATTGTTCATTTTGTATGTAATTTCGTAGATAAGTCAGTAGGCGTTCATTATGATTTACTATATATGTAGTTATTATGATTGTTATTTATATTCATAATTACATTAATATTGTTATACTCGTATAGTCATATCATCTTCTACAAAATTAACTTGTCATTATACTCATAGTTATTTATTTTGATTATTGTGTCATTTATTACACATCTTAAATCCATTGTGTAGTTTGCACCCATTTGTGTCATCCTTGGATGTTCTTACTTCAACGAACTACTACATATGTAACTTGGAAATTTATCTGTTTATGTACAAAAATAAATAAACAAACGTTTTCAATGGGCTCAGTGCATGTTCTAGACTACATTAACAAATGTTCAAAGCTACCTGATTGTTTAGGACTTACTTTATATGTATTTAAGATTTCTACTATTGAAGGAATATAAGAATTAGTTGTAATACATCCAAGGCTACTGACGATGCAACTAATCGTGAAACTTTTCCTGTTTAAAAAATTATGAATGTCTATTACAAACATTTTTTAATATATATTCTTAAGGTAGGAACCCAAATAGTAAAATTGTTCATTTTTAAATGGATTGAAATTTTTTTAGTATTGGTCCTGTCTCTATTTTAAAATTCTTATTTAATTTTAGGTGGTTACGGAAGCTACGGAAACTATGGTGGATACGGCAACCGTGGCTATGACGGGGGCTATGGTGGTTACAACGGAGGCTATGGAGGATACGGTGGAAGTTCTTACCCAACCAGAGGAAGTTATGGAGGCTACGGAGGATATGGCAACAAAGGATATGACGGAGGCTATGGTGGATACGGAGGCTACGGAAATAATAATGGTTATGGAGGCTATGGTGGATATGGAAATTACAATGGTTACGGAGGCTATGGTGGATATGGAAATAATAATGGCTATGGCAATCGAGGCTATGATAATGGTTACGGAGGCTATGGATATTATGGAGGATATGGTAACAGAGGATATGATCGTTATGGTTCAGGTGGTTACAGTGGCTACGGTGGTTATGGCAATTACGGAAGCTATGACAAATACAACAGCTACGGAGGAAATAGAGGAAGTGGATACTATGATGGTTATTCTGGTTACAGAGGCTAACCAATTAAGTAAATCTGGACAAAGAACTCTTTTACACTTAACAACTTTAATCCCATGGAACTTTATGAGTATAGGCTCTATGATTACTATACCATTTAGTTAATTTTATCTGATCTACGTGCTTATTAGCTATATATGCTAAGAACTTGATAGTTACCAGTGAAAATAATCAGAATAAATTATACTTGGGATGAGTATAAAGGTGCATTAGCACAGGACTACCAAAGTAACCATCTAGGTTATATCCGTATGTTATTGTGCAATATTATATATTGTATTTTTCCATAAATTAATAAACTTTTATATTTGAAAAAAATATTTTTTAATTATTTATTTATTTACCTTGTTTATTACTCTTTTATTTTTTGGAACAATTTGTTCAACCAATTTATCCATGGCTTTCTTTGTCTTGCATTAAAGAAGCTCTCAAAGATATAATTGAGAATATTTTTATAAATATTTTAACCAATTCATAAGCGTTGAGATTTTAATAATGTATTATCGATCTATCATGCTAGATTCAGATTATCACATCTGAATCTAGGTCTCTTAAAGAATATTTCTCGCTCCACAGAACTTCTTTTCCCACCCTTTCAGATCACTATTACAAACTAGTAATTTGTCTTCGTAAAATTATACAAAATTTAATTACACGGCACTTCAAGTTGGCAAACAATAATTATTATGTGTTCAAAATAAAATGTGCCAGTTGCAAGAATTATGCCTTAAATCATTTATAAGACAAAATTATTCTTAAAGTATATCTAGCTGATCCCCTAGGCACTGCACAATTACTGTACCTCTATTCCTATGTTGCAGTAGGGTCAAAATTAAAACAAAATTATTTATTTATACAATATTATATATGAACTAGTAGTTGCCATTTGAGGTTTTTCTAACTTAACAAATTTTAGTTTCTGCTATCTGGGATTTGAAAAAAATAATTTATTGTCGAGCATTGAAATATATATAAGCCATTTACCACTCATCACGAGTTCTCCAAAACTATACGTCCAATTAACTTGAAATTTTGTACATAAGTTTATCTTGGCCTCTAGG